>JAQQAE010004136.1:0-19194 GCA_029823295.1 Pseudamia nigra | reverse complement strand
GACTTAGGGCAAAGGCAGGGTACACCCTGGATGAGTCATATATGTAATTTTACATCTTTTACAGTACATCATCTTTGTATTTTTGAGTCTTTTGAGTATTTTCATCTTGTTGGTCTGTTTTCATCTTAACATCTTTTTGAATCTGTTACATCATTTTTTTGTGTTTTTGCATGTTTTGTGTCTTTTTGTGTCTTAAGTTCTTTTGATCTTTTATATCGTCTTTGTACTTTTCAGTCTTTTATCATTTTCATCCTGTCTGCTACATTGTTTGTCTGTTTGTACGCTCACATTGTAGGTCTTGATGCTCAATTCTGATTTTTTGCTGAAATCTGATTTTTTTTTCCATGGTTGTCCACATTATATTTTAAATACGACATCTGCAGACTCCATTGTGAACAGTCTATGGCTCTGAAGTGAGACGCATGCGCAGAAGAAGATATGACATCTCATGCGCTCCTGACCGGTTGGTGGTGGTAATGCACCAATAAGTTGTTTGCCAACTGCCAAAAAACACAAAAGAAGAAACGCACCCTATTTACGGAAGTAAATATGGATGCTACACAAGCCGGTTTGTGGATCAATTTTGAAGTTGTTGTGCAGTCAGAGCTGACAAAATTTTGCCCGAGTGATTCCGAGTCCATTGTTTACATCTGATTTTGCCACGTCCCACCTCATCCAGCACAGAATTGTGACGTCTGTCTAACTTCTATGAGGTAAAAGTCACATGAAATGCAACATGACCATTGAGACTGAGGTCGCTTTGAAAAACATTGGATACTCATCCAATTTAGGACTATATATGAAAGCAGCCTGGGTCTGGTTTGAAAAAATCTGATTTGTGCTGTTCAGATTGTCATGAAAAAATCAGATATGGGTCACATGCCGTGAAAAAATCAGATTTTTTCTGCAGTTAGGACATAGCCTTATACACCTCTTTGAATCTGTTACATCATTTTTGTCTTGTACGTTGTCTTGCACAATGTTGGGAAGCTAGCTAGATGTGTGAATTTTATATTGCTTTGATTTAGTGCTGCTGTCTGTTGTTTTTTTGCCATATGGTGCAACACAAATTGCCCTTTTTGGGATGATAAAGAATTACAATACAATAGTTTCATTTTTTTTAATTTAGTTTGCACAGTTAAGGAAGAAAATACATAATAAGAGGACTTAATATGCAGTCCAGACAGAGGCAGAAAACTCAGCAAGCTTATTAAAAGCCTCCACCTAAATAAAATTTTTAAAAAAGGACCTTAAAATTTCACAAAATAAGGAAAATTTATCATTGATATACAAAAAGAAATATATTCATATTTAAGTAATCATTATGGACATAAAGTGACATTTAAAGGAAAATCAAGAATGTACATGTAAGGGATTTGCTGTAGTGAACAATACAATAGTAGCTGATCATTTGTAGCAAATATACAGTATATGTTTGAACAGCCGACCTGCCTGTCAGCAGGGCTTACAAGGCGGACAAGCTTACTTTTCTTACAGGTGAGAAAAAAAAACAGACTTACTAGTTTGACAGCTGTGACTCGCAGGTCACCGGTTTAAATCATTTATATTGGTCCGCAATGAGCAGTAATTTATCTTTTTGCATCTTTTACATCTTGTTATGTCTTAAGTTGTTTTAATCTTTTTCATCATATTTTGTTTTTTGCATCTTTTACGTCATGTAGTGTCGTAAATTGTTTTCATGTTTTTGCATCTTGTTCATTGTATTTTGTTTTTTGCACCTTTTTCTTCTTGTTGTGTCGTAAATTGTTTCGATTATTTTGCATCTTTTCAATCATAATTTCTTTTTGCATCTTTTACATCATATTTTATCGTTTTGCATCTGTTACATCCTGTGTCGTAAGTTGTTTTCATCTTTTTGCATCTTTCCTGTCATATTTCTTTTTTTTTTTGTCTTTCACATTTATTCTCTTGCTGCATTGTTTTACTAATTCATTAATCTTTCATTTGGGACCCTTGATCTGCTTTTTGTGCTTGACTAAAATAAAGAGTTGACATTTATTGAAAAAGTAGCAATATTAAGTGACATGAAAAGCATTAGAAAAGAGTATAGAAGGAGTATTGCCCAGATTTAGGTTCCGTTACTACAGTTTTTTTTTTTTTTTTGGTCATAAAATCACTGCTTGTCATTTTCAGTGACTGCTCCCTACCGCCTCCATCCAATTCCTGCCATCTCTATTTATTGACCTGTCCAGAAGAAACAGTTCTTTCGGTTCAGGAAGGGAATTTAAAGAGGCTCGAGTCATTCTCTTCTCACTTCCTCTTCTCTTGTGTCTCATTCTTCATCTCTGCACTAGATGTTCCAGCAGCTACGTTTGTCTGGTGGGGGTGAGTGCACTGCCCTCAGGGAGCTTCTGCGATGGCGACGGGCACAGTGTGAGGGGCGGGGTGACTGGAAGCACCGTCCTCCTCAGTCCCCACCCCTGCCCCCCACGCTGCTCTGGACCAACAGGAAGGCCTCTCCATGACAGATGTTCCAAATACATGGATTTGTGGTGCATTTAAATGTAATGCTATTTATTGTCCTCTTCTTGTTATTCTCCTCACCACGTTTCTCAGTGTGGACCAAGTAGCTTTGACACTCAGGGGCTAGGTTTGAGTCCCAAGTCCCAAAGCAAGTTCCTTAGTCCCTGGGATGATTGCTCTCCATCTCTGCATTGACCTCGACTCCTTAGCTGTGGAGAAACCTTATACACAACCTAACCTGTGATCATGAGAGCTCAGCTGCTTCTGGCATTGATGCAACTATTAAAAATTAGTGAAAAGCAGCATTTTATTAACTAGTTAAATAAACCACCACAAATGTAGTTAAAATCTATTGTCAGTCTTACTGAGAGGCTGTAATTTTCATTCAGGAGGGACTGGTTTGTTGAAGGCTGAAAGAGTAGAGTAACTGTTTTCATGGAAGTTAAATGACAAAGGATCTTTCTTTGGTCTTTGTATCGTTGCCTCTCATGCTGCACACAGAGGGTCTCCACACTACTACATGGTGCTGATTACACTTGATGTGCTGCCCTGTGATGCTCCCATGAGTGCTTGTACATGCACCCTCAGAGTCTAAGATCTCACTGAAGTTTACAAATAAAACAGCGCCTTTGGACAACTCCTCTTTCTAACAGCAGTGCACTGGCTTAGACATGGGACTTTTCCACCTTTTCAGGTACACAGCACTTGGCCCCTCATGTCTGGGCACCAAGTGCTACTGCAGGCCTGGCAAAACGCATCCAGGGGTCAGGGTAACTTCAGTAATATCCCAAGGTGCACTTCTTTTCCCCATTGTTACCACCAGCCTTTGAGGAACAAAAACCTCTGGCCAAATGCAAATGCAAACTTCTGCACTTACCTTTACTATAAAAAAGGGGATTCAGCTCTGGTTGAAAGGGGTACTCCAGCAATTTTATGTTGCACATTCCTACAGCTTGAAAATACATCTACGAGGAAAGGTCATATTGGACACAGATATGATGCAGGAAGTTTGAGAATGGAGTATGTCTTAAAGTTTTGCCTCATAAAAGCTTTCATCTTTCAAACTGCATGTCCCAAGTTTATAATTCAAGCAGTTTACATCATACCTTGGTAATAACATGGTAATGGTGGGGTAATAGTTTTATATTAATGACATAAATAATGAAATAATGCCATCTAATTTCCTAAATAATAAGCAGATAAGAGCTTGGTATAAACAGTAATTATACCTGGATTATATTAAACTTAAATGTATGCAACGTGGTAATACATTTCCAAAAACAAAGGGTAACAATGAAATAAAACTATTTAGTAATATGCTGGTAATAGTATGTTCCTTATAGGATATGCAACCCTGATTCATAATTATTATACAGATATTCCAAAAGTTTCCACGTAACAAGTCTTAACATTAAACTATAGCCTGAAATAAAATGCATGTGTTCCAGCATTATGAAATGGGAAATATCAGTTTTGACTTTCAGTAATTTTCACATGATGTTGTAGGTATTACATGTATAATACTGTGAAAACATTTTCTACATATTACCTCATTATTATTATGTTATCTCTAATGCTACTGTAGTACCATTTTAATCCATGTATTGCAATGATGTTCATTTTACTGTGTTATTACCAAAATATGTACTAAATAGTTTTGCATTTTACTTATTTTTAAATGTGTTTCCCTAGAATACCTCTCCCCCCCTCCCAAAATACTTGTAGTGTTTATATCAAGTTGTTACTCAATTAGTAATTACCCTTGTAATTACATGGTATTATTTGTAATCTGTAAGTAATATCTAAGCAGCAACATCCGTGGCTGAACCACAGTTTAAATGTCTCATAAAGTTCAGTACCTTCAATGCTGTCTCCAAAAGTGAGTCAACCCCCACAGAGTCCCTTGGTAAAATGTCCAACTGTAGAGCAAAAACAAACGTTTACAGCCTGGTACAGACAATGATTTTGGTTTTTATAGTTTATTTCCACAACTGTGAACTCTGTACAAGCGGTTAATTTTTATATAATTCATCTGTTTGATTGCCAGGTGTGTCTGAGTTCACCAATTCATTTAATCCACATGCACTCCACATATGTTTGTTTTTGGATCAGAGCGACAGGCAGAAATGCCAATATGACAGCACCTAAGGCTGAAGTCACAGGGCATTTGTTTATCTTTTATCTATAGTCTGTGGTATTACCATGTTATTACTGCACTTGATTGAAAAGTGTTACACAAATGCTTCCCATTTGTTTAATGTATATCAAGCAGAGATAAAAATTATCTTCACTATATCACCAAGGTTGTATTCTCAAACTTGAGCTGTTTCCCAGTCACAGAAAACAACACAACGTTCAGACTAATTTGATGACCTTGACAAAAAAAATCATCTTACAATATAATTGGTGGAGTGCCCCTGTATTCTACAAAGGTAAAACTATCCAGTCTTCAGCCAACAGGTATATAGTTCATGGTGGGATTGTGAAACTTTGTGCCAAAGTGATGGAACCTGTGAAAAATACATCTAAACTAACAAGTACACTACATTTACAAACATGCTGATGTCACAGCAGTCCCATATACTCATGTATATTATGAAAATACTGCACAAATGACTTAAATGACCAAATCAGAGCTGTCACTGATTTTACTTGTGAAAAGAACAAAAAACATGTTGACAGAAGGGGAAAAGTCTACACTTGAAGTATTGACTAAACTATGGTTGTGTCTCGTCAACACCTGAACATTTTCATGTGTTGTTAATGGAGACTGTGCAGAGCTCAGGAACTCACGCACAGATGAACTCAATTATTGTACAGATTCCACTACAGTGGGTGTGTCTGCACATCTGCCCATTATCTTTAGTGTCTGTCCTTATGTCCCTTTATCGTCTTTCCCAACCTAACCCCACCAAACGGTGTCTTTAACCATTTCCCCTCTGCCCTTAGTGGATCAGACTGGCTCTATGGGCGTTTCAATTGAAACCACTCTGTAAATAGTAATCAGTGTTGTAAGTTCTACTTTTAGTATAAGAGAGAAGCACTGAGATTGAGTTGAAAGATGACAAAGAAATGAGATGCTACTGTCTATGATGGTGAAACTGAGATTTAAGAATGTTTTGGGTCAGATGCAATGACAGAAGTAAAGAGAAGAAGTTTATTTTAAAATGTGAATATCTTTTTTTCAGGATGATTGTCTATGGCTTTGAAATTCTTTATATTCTATTTAATATTATTTGTTATCTCATTCTTGATCCTGTTGTTTTGTTCTTCTGATGCAAGGCAGATCTTTTCATTGTAAATGGATGTTTTATTGCACAATGTTTCTGTAGTGTCATGTTGACTTCTGTAATGGGCTGGGTGTGTCTCGACAAACTGTGTGATCTTTGATGATTGGTCTGAATCGTTCGAGCCACAAAGTGTCAATAGATCCAATTGATTTCTCATTCCCACTTATCACCCACAATGTGTCTGATTGATTCAGCCTTACAAATTAGCAACACCATCAAAGGATCAATCTCAGTTGCTGTTGCTACATGAAGGTGCACAAATGTTCCAGAGGAATTAGCAGACCACTGGCATTCACATGAGAGATGACAAAACAGCTGAGCTTCATTTTTGACTGACTGGCTGAATGTGTAAAAGCTAATTTTATTTATCTGCCTGTACACATCAATGGAAAGCCTGTATCTTATTATTGAAACATGCACCTGTATCTAAAGAGTGTACATGACTGCTTAATGTGATAATTGTCTTGAAAATATGTATGCAGTCATCTTTTTTAAACAAAGTGATAAGTATTTTGAAATAGTTACTGATTTACTCCATGAATCACATGCATTCCACCGTGTGTGGTGTTGCAGTAGTGCACTGCAGTGCAGAGTTATGTTTAAGACTGTCATCAGGGTGCAGTCTTTATTTGCACATGAATTTAAACCCATCTATGACCCCATTTACACTTAGTTACTTCACACATCGTGGGAAAATCTGTTTTGTGTCCTTACTTAACCCAAATTTTCACATGCATCCAGGTAGCATTCAAGATAAATTTGATTCACTGTCAAAAGTGTCATCATGACGTCTCAAGATGTTGTCTCGTGACTCACAAGTCACATGATGCTTTTCTGTCCAAATCCTCAGATTTGACGAGCAGATATGAGATATGTATATATGAGACTACATGTTAACTCTATCGCATTCAGGCTTGTGTTCATCTTATACAATACACTTGAAATAAGTGTAAATGAGGCTTTTGATCAAGCAAAACTTACAAAATACATCAATCCATTACAACTTGTTTACTGCTATTATGAAATTAAGTATTTTTAAAATGTGGCATTGTTTTCCATTGCATGGAAACATGTTGAGCCTGGCTGCTTGAAACATGCACAGTTAAAAAGATTTTTTGAGAAGATTTTTTAAAAACTGTAATGTGAAGACCTGCTTTCCACTGCACTGTGAATCATGGCACTGTCCAGTGTCTTTCTTTATTCAGTCTCTCATAGATAAACACTGAGCTCTGTGTATCAAACATACAACACCAAACCACCACACTCTGGTAGCCAGATTATTGCCAGTCATTGTTAGTCAGGAATCTGTAAATCCTCTGCACTGAGATCAGCCCCCGGTGCTACAGTCAGTGCTGAATGGTCATTTTCTGTCTGAAGTCAATTTATGACTGTCTGGAGAGACACAATATTTTAGCACCTAAACAAGGTCGGTCACTGCCTTTCATAGTGTTGTTTTTTGTTTGTTTTTTTAATTGTTTTGTACATGACATACAGTATATTTTAACCTAAGTACATATGTGTTTGTGGAAAGAAAAAAGATTGTGATATTTCATAATTATTATGTTCCCAATGTTTTATATCAGTACTGTACCTGTACAGCAATAAAGCACAATTGTGTGAATGCCAGTCTTTGAGTATGCTACTGTAATTTTTTTTTTTTTGCAGGGGATTTTATGTCTTTTATTATAGCTCACAAGAGATGGGAAATGCAGACCACAACAGTTCAGTCAGAAGCAAACCGGAGGTGCCTTAACCATTAGACCACCAGGGTATGCATTTATGTCATGTAGGTGAACTAATCCTTTAAGAAGCTTAATATATGCAGGAATAATTCCAGCGTGATGTGACATTTCCAGGGTATTTACTAACCTGCTGTAGTTTCTGCTCAGGATCAGGTTAAAACAAGCACAGGTTATGTCAGTTGGAACAACTGAAGAGTGTCTTCCCACATTAACAATCAACCATAACAATTTAAAGGACGGTTTCCCCCAAGTGATATTCATTGGCTTCAGTTCACTGTGTGGGAGCCTAGGTTTGAAATTTGTGTCTGTGTGTGCCACAATAAACAACCTCTTCCCGAGGAGCTGAAGATGAATGTAGCAGGAAAGACAAGTGCATAAATCATCAGATTGACAGGACTGGTGGACATGTTTCACAGGAAAAGTGTCAGATTAGATGTAATACAATTACAAAATAAAATGAGTCAGAAAGAGCAGGAAATGTGCCAAGATGATTTCACCTTGTTAACAGGGAATGGGGAATAATAACAAAATACTGGAACCTACAGAAATGCAGGGCAACCGCAGTATTGAAGTAAATCTATTAAAACATTATGTTACAATAGGACTTACCGATTCAGTTGCAGAAGTTCTGCATATTTTTAAAATATTGTAATTGAAGTGACAGGATGATGTAATGCTACACACTACATTCCTGTGTATTAGCAAAACAATCACGTAAGTTACCTAGAATTACCTGTTTATATCAGCTATACTTATAAGTATTTATATACAGTATGCATAAGTAGCAAGTCACCTCTCCAGTCGCCCAAGCTACACAGTTATGTTCCTACAAAAGTTCATATTTCAAATTATTCCCCATTTTGTAGTTTTACGCAAACATCAACCTCCAGGGCTGAAAAGTTAAGGCAGCACAGAAGCATCAAACACTACTTTCTCTCAAATGTACCTGGCTCCAAAATGCTCAGGAGTAGAAATAAACATGTATACAGCCTTGTATATTTTAAATATAAATATCCACTCCGTGTGTGGTTGGATTTGTATCAGTCATCAGTTTAAAATCTATAAGTACTCTATTACATGTATGCATATTTAAGACCCTGGCTGTTTGATGTGACAGTTGGGTGATACTGTTTTTGTCCAGCACTAGCTCAGCAGCTGAGTCACTTATAGCACTTGCTTACTCTCCTTATTATTTTCCTGATAGACATTTCTGAATGAAGTTTATTGGCACTATGACAGACTATCTAATGTTACAATTATATTTTGATAATATGCTCTGTCAGCTAGCCTGTATTTATATTTATGAAACCCACAATGTGACACATCTTTACTAGGTTTTATAAGATTATGTAAAGTCTGCATTGTAAAGTAAAAGTGGTGAGAATATGAGCAGTTCTGTCAGTTTTCTGTCAGTTTTCACACGTAATAATGAAAGAAAAGCCTCCTGTTTAGAATGTTTGTAACTTTTTCCACCATTCACAGTCAAGGTAAAATGACGGATAGTTTGCCATCATCATCTTTAATCCTTGCAGGGGTCGGGGAGGTTGCTGGAGCCTATTCCAGCTGAGCCAGGCGCAGGCAGGGTACACCCTGGACCAGTCACCAGTTCATAGTGGGCAATACAGAACGGTGAAATCAAAATGTGTATGGGAGTTACAGAGGCCCTGGAAAACCAAGGAAAAGGCCAGTGAACACACTTTATTTAGTGTCTGATACACACATAAGCAGTACAAATGTAAATTTAATTGTAAGATATAGTACTTACTGATACTTTGTTTAATGCAGTATTACACTGTCAATGAGGTACATTTTTTTTTTTAGTAAATTTTGGTTTTCACCCTCGCTTTTCTCCAGTTTCCCTCACTTATCCAAATATGGAAACTTGTCTTCAAAAACCAATGAGGCATCCTAAGCATCTTGTGCTTGAAAACGTCCACCCACAAACCAATGATGTAACAGAACCTAGTCCGCTATTTATATTCTACAGGTTATGGTTTATGGTGGGTTACATCCAGTATTTAGGTGCATTAGCGTCACCTTTCATATTTAAGTGCAGGCAGGAGTTAATATGCACTTCACTAAAAAGCCATACTACAAACTGAATCTGTTAGACATGACAGAATCTAGCATTGTACTTGGCATATTTCAACATGTCCTGTTCACTGAACACGGGGAAAGCGATTGTGTTCCATTCTATTTGATCATTAATCTAAATCTCAGTGACCATTCCAGAAAGGCTGTTCCGTAATTCATCCCACCGCTGGAAGTGGCAGCAGGCCATTCTGTTATATATTTTGGGTTGAAAGGTCCACTATTACACCAGAGGAGAGGGTAAATGGCCAAGAGGTAATTTGGACACAACTGCCCCTTGATGTTACGCCAATAAGACCTGAATTACACACAACCCCCACGTCTCAGGTTCCATTTAAGGTAGCAAATGGTGGTCACCTTTGCCATATTTTCTCAGCACTGAATTCATCGCTCATTCATGACCACTTAAAGGTTGCATATCTTTCCATTTACATTTATATCTGCAGCGCTTACATGTGTCTGTCTCTGTATTACATGTGTCTGCTGAACATCTCTGTAACAGTTAAAAAGCAGGTGCAAGGAGTGCTGCTTGGGTGTCAAAAGTGACATCCTTCAGGTGCTCTTCAGTGTGGGGATGTTGCTGATTCCAAACTTTAAAAAAACAAGGACTGAGGCACTCAGTTTTGGCCCACAAGGCCTTCATCAGATCAAGGCCATGTGGGCCAAAACATGTTGGCATAATTTTAACTATCTAGCCATGAGACAATAAAGGCTTTCTAACTATAACCTTCAAGAGTGCCTTCTTTTTTACTTTGATGTCTGTAACAGTGTTGACAAAATAAAATGTGTTGATTTGAGTTTTTACATTGTTTTCTGATGGACTCCTTGAACGTCTACCACTGATTTTATTGAAAAAAGTTGTACCCGCCCACTTCTCATCTGAAAATGTTCTGATTGGTTGAACAGCAGGTCATTCGCAAGGTGACCTGGGTTCATATTCTGATAAACAGTGTAAAAACACAATAGTCATATTTTAATGGACAACTTTCTGGAAAAAAGCGAGGAATACGGATCAGTTGCTTGTGGGGGGCGGGGTTAATTTTAGCTGAAAAATATGGTTGGATCTAACTTATAATGTTTTAAAATTTGGAATTGAAATTTTAAAATGTTGAATTCTGGCTGACGGAGGCGAGACTTCTGTAGATGGGCTTCGACAATGATTGGTTATGACTTGTGATGTCACAAATCACAACAATTGAAAACACCTTGTTTTTCCAGTTTTCCATCTTATTGTGGGGATTTCTCAGGACTTGCAGAACTGAGTAGGTTCAAATCTTCTCAACTTTTATTGTCAGTCACAGCAGTTGAATAAACTTCAAACCCCAATAAAGATGTATCTTCACAGTATGGGACCTTTAAGGGAACACTTTACACCTGTACCATTTAAACATAGAGTCTATACAGTTTGGATGTAAAGTAATGTAGCCTAATTTCAGATGTTATATTCAGCAAGTGTTGTTAATGGATTTTTGACGGAAATTGAAAAAAGCTGCTGCTGCTTTTACTCACTATTAAGCAACTACACAGAGCAGAAATCACAGTTGTTTTCTGCGTTCATGTCATGTAGGGTTTGCTGCTGCCATGCCTTTTTAGCAAAGTTGCAGGCAATCCTGTTCCATTCATTCTATGCCTTCAACCAGTTCTTTCACCCACAGTAAAGGATATCAAAGTAAATACTGCACTGCACTTCCAGAAAATGAATACAAATAAACAAAATCAGACACAAAATTAAGGGATTTTAGAGGAATCAAGACAATGACAAATTAAGAAGTCATATGTGCAAAAATCTAAAGCAAAATAAACAAACAAAAACAGAAAAAAAATGAACTAAATAAATGACCCTAATTAGAGACAAAATGAAGAAATTCATACAAATAAATGTCTGGAAGCGAACTTAGGAAATATCAATAAAGTAATCATGAAAATGAACCAAATTAGATGCAAAAACCAAAATGAGGAATAGTAAACAAAATGCAAAGCCAAATGAACAATAGTAAATGAAATATTGAAGAGGATGCTCAAAAATGTACAGAATAGGTAAAATTAACAAAGTAATTCAGAAAAGTCTGAAAAAATAAACAAAAATTGTGCAAGATAATCAAAAATCAATACAAAATGAAAAATATATTCAACTTTAAGGTACTTTGTCTCTTTTTTACTCTTTGCAGAGTCACCGCCCTTGCATGTGTCGTTTTGGCACGTAAACATCAGAGTGGCATTGATGTTACCTTGAGGGTGGACGCCACTGGAATGGAGATATTATAGTGCACGGGTGGCCAACTCAGGTCCTCCAGGCCTGCTTGATGTCTAACTGCAGTTGCTTACCTATTATAGTAACTGTTTGCCATGTTGTGAAATAAAAATGTACAAAAACAAAGCATATGTCAAGTGTTCTTCAACGTTTCCACCGTGCTGTTACCTAACACCGCTACAACTGCGCTGAAAACAACATGCACATCATACCACTTCAACCCTCGCTCACCACCGAATTTGCAATTGAATTTATTTCTTATAATTTCATGAGAAATTGTCTGTGTCCATCTATAGCTTTTCTTTGATACAACCACGGATGTTTACAACTGTGGATGGAGCGTCATGCATGACCTGACCTGAGGTCAAATGCAATCACATGATATAAAATAACTAATGGCATGCACATTACTGTATTTTATTCATAGTTAAGTTATAATTAAATATTATATCTTGTTCTTGACAAATGCAGGATTTTACAAAAAAATAGAATTCAACTAGACCAGGGGTGGGCAATTCCAGGTCTCACCCCCTCTGCACATGTCAGCATCTGAAGACGGTCAAAATGCACAGGGAAATGAAATTCATCACTACTGGTTACAAGAGGATTTTAGTGTATTATTATATTATATAGACATTTTTCGTCTACTTTTGTTCCCAACCCCCTGACTCTACCCATTTAGGAGACAGGAAGGTATTATTTCATCTCATTAGCAAGGTGTTGGGTAGAATAAACAGGAAAAAATACTCAACTAAAAGTACTATTACTTTATAATTATGCTCAATTAGAAGTAGAAATGTTCACTCACTTGAGTAAAAAAGTATCCCATAAAAAACTACTCAAGCACAGAGCAACTTCATAATCTGGAATTTATATATGTCTAGTGGATACATCCAGAACTAAACAAATAAAAATAACACAAGCTGTTAAACACGGAAAAAAAAAAACCTTTTCAGTGTACAGATGGGTGATACTGTACGACCAGATGTGCTGTTGTAAAAATTTTGCATTAGGTCAGTATCAATAATTTTCACACTAAAATTTCAAATCCTAGGTTTAAAAGCTGAAATTTGTTCCCAAGTGAAAATATGAATGATTAGTAAAATATGTAACAACAAAAAACAATGTAAAAGCCTTGAAATATGAAAACAATGAAACAAACAAAAAAAACAAAGATGTTTTCAAAAGATGAATAGGATGTAAAAATGTCATGAACAACACAAAACGACTGAAAAAGATGAAAACGTGAAAGACCTAAAAGTACAAAAAGATGTAGGAGATTCAAAAAGTTAAAAATGATGTGAAAATGCAAGGGGCAAAAAGACAAAAACAATGTAAAAGACAGGAAAAGATGAAAAAGGACAAAAATGACAGACATGACATAAAAAGATGAAAAAAACAGCATGACATGGCACAAAGAAACATCTTCCCTCTGGTCTCCAGATGCCAAAGAAATACTTTTGACTTGAAACAGGGGAGATAATTGTAAGACGGGGGAGTTGAAACTCCACCACAGCCACCAGTCAGGGGTGAGCTAGGAGGCACATTTCTCACATGGTGGTTGTCAAGACTGGAAGCACAGAGAGATTTTATTGCGAAATAACAGATTTTGATGTAAGTACAACTGCAGATAAAATCACATGACTTACAGTGCATTAAATTGTAGTTTCTGCATTTCTCCCTCCTAATTTCAAACCACTGTGCTAATAAAATGAGCTAAACAATGGCTGACGGGGTGGAGTGGGTTTTAAAAGTGTTACAACCATCCCCTTGTGTAAAACTGAGAATAGTTTCCTGATTTTAGTCATTTTACATCATGGTTTGGTACATATACAGTGTTTTGAAAGTTTGATCTGACAGACTCATTTACTGTACATAAACACACACATTCCCTTTAAGTTTATTTTGTCATTTTTCTCATTGCATTCACTTACTTATTTTGCTCATTTTGTTGATCATTTTCTCCATTTTTTTTTTCCTTTTTCTTCATTATTTGGTATATTTTTACTCATTTTGCTTACTTTAGGATTTTCTTGATTGTTTTTGTTCATTTCATTCTCTTTCTTGATTATTTTGTTCAATTTTACTTTTTTTAACTATTTTGTTTCATTTCCCTGGTTATTTGGTACTGAGTTTTATAAAGTGTGTTTGAGTTATGATCTCATTTTGAAGTGTATTCTATGGTGTGGCACCTGCTTTTGTTTCTTTCGTGTAAATGTTACAACTCTCTCCAGTATGTGTTATAACCCAACCCGGTAGTGGTGTAGGTTGTAACAAAAGAACACCCTGTATTATAACCGGTCTCATTTTTCATCAGCAAACATCCGAATAAAAATAGGGGTGACGTTTTTGTTTCCTAAAATGAGCCGTTTATATCTACAAAGGGTCATGACCACAAAAATGTTCTGAACGAATAACATTCATCATCTCTGTTCTATTTCACTATATTTGAACACCTTGCCAAAAAAACAATGTTATGTATTGAATTTGAATAAGGGAAAAGGTTTCACTAAAGGCTAGTTGTATGGAAAAAGAGGACTGTAAGCATGTGCAGGGTCCAGAGGGGAACGTATTGATCAGTGTTCCCTGTTTTGGTCCACAAACTGTTTACTAGCTCACCAGAGACTGATTAATATACAGTACTGTTTACCTTTTCGTCTGATTGTGCTTTGGAAAAAAACTGAGAGACCAGCAGTGGATGAAAGCTGTTTCAGTGGCTCCATCTGAGACATTTCAAAGGCCATGGAGAACGGGAGTAAACATGATTTCTACGGCTATTGATTATTTGAGTGGTGGTTTGAAGGTTTGTAGGTTTATGTTGACTTAGACTCAGCCTGGGGGCTCGTTTGTTCAGGTCAATAGACAGGAGAAAGGCGCAGGTTGGCAGGGCTGCTCCTTTGGCTGGGATCCTTCATTGGCTTTATTGTTTAAGGGGATGCTTGTAACACACATGAAACTGCAAACAACACTCTTTTCCGAGAAAATCATTTAACCCTTTCATGCATGAATTATTTAAAAAAAAAACCTGGGGATATAAGGGTTGCAAGGTAGTGGTCGAAAATGGTAAAATTATATAAGTCAAGGCATGTTCATGTATAAAAACAAAATTACAGTGGTACTCCGGCTAACAAACGCTTCTGGTAACAAAAAAATCCGGGTACCAAGGAAAAAATCAGTCAAAAATTTGAACTGGCTAACGGGAAAAAATTCGGGTAAAACAAGAGATAGACCCAGAAGTGAACTATCACCCGGATGTAAACAGTCAGCACAATAACACGTGAAAGCTCCCACGGGATGTAATAGGCCAAATGCTAATCGCGAGTAGCTCCATGTCTCTGCTACAGAGCTAACAGTGCTGTGGCCTGGATGCTAGCTTTGTAGTGTTGTTAGCTTACAACTGTAAAGGCTCCCGGTCCAGCATTGTGGCGTTGGCCCAGTATGCAGTGTTGTTAGCAGTGGCGGACGCTAACAGCACTCCATAGCCGCTAACACCACAACGCTGCACCGGGAGCCTCTGCAGTTGTAAGCTAGCAACACTCCGGAGCCAGCTACGGCTAACAACACAGCCGGAGCCGTGTTGTTAGCCGTAGCTAACAACAGTAGCCGTAAACACGCTGGAGCTGTGTTTACAGCTATAGGCGCGTGCAGTTCAGTTTACATGTATCCCTACAGAAAAACCAGCACCGGCTAACAATTGTTTCAGCCAATGAACGTGACGCCGGAACGGATTAAATTTGCTTGCCAGAGTACCGCTGTATGAATCAACCAGACAATTTGTATAGTATTTTTTTATATTATAGTGATTTATAAAAGGCTAAACAGTGTTTGTTGTTGTAAATACTGTTTCAGTTTGTATGAACACCTGTACGACTCACAGTCAAATAGGAAAAGATTACTTAAGTTTTGTTTTCTGTTGTTTTTGTTCATTTTTTAAAGTATTTTCTTCATTGTTTCTTCTTCTTGAACGCAAATTGATACATTTGCTTAATTATGTTCATTTGTTTCTTTCTCTGTCCTTTTTTCACAACATCCTAATTGTTTTGCTCATTTTGTTTATTTTTCTTATTTGGTTGATTTTTTTTTTGTTCATTTTCCTTCTCTTTACATGTTGCTTGCTTCATTTTCTTGAAGGGTTTGGTCATGTTACCTATTATTTTGTTTGATTTTCTTCTGACTTTGGTCACTTTTTAAATTTTTTTTGATTTTTGATTTTTGTTTTTCTTCTGATTTGGTTCACTTTTCTTCATTTTCCTTACTCTTTTACACCTTTTGCTCTTTTTCCTGATCAGTGTGTTTGTTTTAAGACAAAATACTCACTGATTCATTGCATTTTGCCTTATTTTTTAATTACAATAAATTTAGTGTCACCTTCTTCCTGTCCAGTGTAGTGGTCAATATGCATGAAGGGGTTAAGGCACCATAATGCCTATCTATAAACCACAGTTAACTGCCTACCCTAACCTCACCACCGCCATCTTCCTCTCAGCCCTATCTCCTTTCCCATCCAGCTCTATCCTCCTCTGACCCGACTGTTGTTCCTACCTCACCTCCTCACCCATTTCTCATGGCAGCAAAGGCTTCCACGCACTTCTTATGGAGAGTGAAAAAAATCAATAACATCATCTCAACACTGTCTCAATTTTCAATTAACGACTTTGAGGTCTGTCTCTCCAGACACATCCATCACATCAGATCAGCCTTCCCATCATCAAATTAGACATAAACACATGCCCGCTGCGTGCCACATGCTGGAAAAATTGGAAAAACATTTCTTCAAACTGTACTTAACCATTTTATGAGGCGTGGATTACAACTAACGTGAATGGGGTCACTCATTGCAAGAAAAACGCCATTACTTTGGGTAACTTTTGAACATTAACTGATTTCAGCCTGACTAAAGCTGCAGCGTTTCTACCTCATCCTGCACCGTAATTGAAGTGAAGTGCATAAAAAGCTGTAACATTTCAAGCAACTGCATCTTACCAGGCTCCAGTAAACATGTACCTCAAGGATCCATTTGAAGTGGATTAAATTGAACTAAATTGAATTGAATTGAACTGAATTGAACTGAACTTAATTTAATTAGATTGAAATTAATTAAATTGAATTGAACTGGATTTTATTATATTGAAATGAATTGAACCAAACTGAACTAAATTTAATTCAATTGAAATAAATTGAATTAACTGAATTGAAATCAACTGAATTAAATTGAAATAAATTGAATAAAACAGAATTTAATTAAACTGAAACAAAATTAACTGAATCAAACTGAACTGAATAGAATAGGACTGTTCTGAATCAAACAGTATTGAACTGAATCATATTGAATCAAATCAAATTGGAAAAACTTTATTTTGCCTCAAGCATAGCTGTAGACAACTGTTTAGTCCAATATAAAATTTCTGTCATGCCACGTAGCCCAGTGATGACTAGAAATCTAGTTCAGTCAGAAGTAGGTTTCTCATACTGAACTCTTCCTTATATACTCATATATCCTCATGGTAGAAAAATCATCTTTGAGGTTTTTATCCTTTCGGCAATAAATAGTATGCTAAATTAAGTTACAGGTTTCATAATGAAATTCCTCCTTTTCTTGTAAATACACTGCTGACAAAGATACAGAAATTTGACATGTAACAATGTGTTTGATCAAAACTTTACTTCCTCTGACTTCCCTAAAACACTGATACATACTGACAATACTGACCCATACTGGGGTTTTAGACCCTTTTTAGTTTGGCTGTAAGCAGCTTGATTTTATTTATTTATTTGTTTATTTATTGATTTATTTATTCACTTATTTGATAGTGACAGATGACATTTACATAGAGATTGTATCAAAATTCCTAATGTAGTGAATCACAGCATGTATAGCAACTGATAATTCCAATGCCTGTCCCTAGATGGGCTTTTAAGATCACAACTGTAAAACATAAGATTAGACACAAACATATGTTGTACATATATGAACATACAAATAAGCCCCCCACACCTACCCCAACCCACACAAAAACATAAACCCACACATTGATTGTGTTTTAAAAACTTCTTCGGTTTAAATTTAAAATACTGATAATTTAGTTCCGTTTTGAGCTCTGGAGGCTTGTTCCAGGTCTTAGCTCCCATAATGGAGAATGCTGTCTGACCGAAGGATGTTTTCCAATGTGAATCCTGCAGGTCCCTGCGGCAGTGTTTCCAGCAGGCAACCCAGCAACTTTTAACAGTTGCACCATGTCACAGAGCACCTGAAAAGCCTGTCCATGTACACATTTCCAGATGAAATTTGCGTTTGCACATGCAATGTAGTGGTCAAAATGTTCAGATTCATCAGGACGTGACAGTTGATGTGATCTCACAGGCCTTTTGCCCAATATTTTTAATGTACGATTGTATAGTCTCTGTAGTGGTTTGGTTACAGACATACTCGCCTGTAACCATGAAGTGACACAAAAACTCAGATGTATAAGATCATTGAGTGTACAAATATTTTGGCTGCATCATATGTTAGACAATCTCTGAATAATTTGAGGGTTGGCTTTTATAGTTCTACTTGTTTTTGAACATGTTTTTAAAATTTCAAGTTGGGGTCTAACATTGGGCAGAGGTATTTCATTTCAGATACCAGCTCTGACTATTTATCTCAATATCTAGCTTTGGTGAGGTGAACCGTCTTCCTAAGAAAAAAACACATAGACACAGTCTTTTTTACATTAAGTGTTACACATGCCTTTTCAAGCCAGTGTGCTATTGCTTCCAAATGTGCTGATAATTGATCTGTTTATTTTCGATAAGCATATAAACATGTGTCATCTGCATACATCTGGTGTACCAGAAAATGAACAAAAAAGAATAAAATAATCAACAAAATGAACAAAATTGAATAGAAAGTAAAAGAAACACCCAAAATGAACAAAATAATCATAAAAATGAATGTATGTAAAAAACTGAATGTTCTGGCAAACGACTTATTATGTTGTCTATGGAGATTCTCAGTCATCCAGGTCATAGTATCCAAAGCATGTGGTTTTCTTCTGGTGACTGGACTGGTTATTTGGATTGAAGATGTTTTGCTACCTATCCAGGAAGTTTCTTCAGACATATTATGTTTTCTCAATATCCATCCATCCATCCATCTTCTACCGCTTATCCGTGGGGTCGGGTCACGGGGGTAGTGGCTTGAGCAGGGAATCCTAGACTTCCCTCTCCCCGGCTACATCATCCAGCTCCTCTGGGGGGACTCTGAGGCGATCCCAGGTCAGCCGAGAGACATAGTCCCTCCAGCGTGTCCTGGGCCTTCCCCGGGGCCTCCTCCCAGTGGGACATGCCCGGAACA
>JAQQAE010004135.1:0-19196 GCA_029823295.1 Pseudamia nigra | reverse complement strand
CGGACACACGATCAGAAGGACCACAATGTTTACATTCACTGAGAACGTCACTTCCGGGTCATTCGCGGATGAGACCCGGAAGGGACGCAGTCGTGACCCGGGTGTAGACACGTCAATCTTCGGTCGTTGTCCGCATAATTCATCGCTATTAGGTTCAATTTTTAAATAATTTTTAATAATTTTTTCCGTCGTTGTCCAAATTCGTCGCTGTCAGAAGCTGTTGTTATCCGAGGTTCCACTGTATTTTCAATGAATCACATATACACAATGAAATTCACAGTACATTATGTATGTCTCTCAGTTGCTTTGTGCATTTTTTATCACTTTACCTCATATTTCTTGTATCATCTGTAGTTCATATGCGTTCAGTAATTTCTGCAGTCAGTGAGATGGCCCAGTCTGCATAGAATCAACAACAACAAGGGTGATATCACAGAGAATATGTCTATGTTTAAGATACAGTCTGTGGTTACAGTTTTATTAGGTTTAGGCATAAAATTATTTGGTTAGGATTACAAATACAATGGTTGCGGTGAGGGTTAAACAGAAAACAATGAAAAACACACAAAAACACATAACATGAAATGAGATAAGAAACCTGGTGTTCTGTGAGAAAATCCACAGGTTTTCTGCCACCACAACCACCCATTCACCCCCTCTAACAACTGTTCCTCCTTAATAATGCCACCCAGCAGTTATCTTCAGGTTGTAAGGATGTAAGGATATTGAGACCGGGTTGTCTATTCAGTAACAGTGAGTAAAAGCTCAGGAAATTTCAAGAATAAGTCACCTTTTGAGAAAATTACTATCCCGTAATGATGAGTCACACAGACATAAGTCACGTTAATGTGACTGCAACATGTCGTCAGTTTAAAACTAGCATCACTTGTGAGTTCAACTCTACTTCTGTCTGCAGGCTGATAAACAGCTGAGCAGCAGGTCACCTCCAGGTGACACAGGTGACATTTCACCACAAGCTAGCAGCCAATTTTTCACTCAATACAATCTGACAGGTGCTTGCTGAGGAGCTTTATCCTGGATTTCCTTTTAAGGTGGAATTAGCTTGATATGACACTGCTCATCCATCAGGCCGAAGAAAAGGTCAGACTGGTTTTAATGGATTTGTTGAAGTTTCTTGGAAATAAACAAACCTCATCTGAGGTCACTAGTGACTGCTGAGCATTTTTTTACAAGATTAAAGCAAAAAGAAACAGTGGGGTTGGTCTATATTCACATGGCTTTATGTGCATTTTTAGATATTCAAAAATATTTCCGTTAACTGCGGGCAAAAATAGAATTCCGACTGAGTGAAGATGGAGCCAAGATTACACCAGAAAGTGACAAAGAAGGATCCACTGTAAATTAGAGCTGCAGTGATTTGCAGCTAAGCAACAACTGAAACGTTAGTCATTATTTTGACATTTCATTAATTCAGTCATTTTCTTTAAGAGAAAGTGTGAAATACTTGACTCCACCCTCTTAAATGTTAATATTATGTTGTTTTATTCTGTTGTGGCATCAAATTGAAAATCATCAAATTGAAAATGGCTGCACATTGTTTTTTGCACTTTAGAAAACATACAGATATTCTTCAGAGTTTTTATTTATTTTAGCCATCAAACAACTACAAGCCCAAATCAGGAACATGTTTGGACATTATGAGAAATACAACTTAAAAAATAGTTCTAGTAGTAAAATTTACTCTGATTTGTACTTCACTGTAGATTGTGTGAACACAACATTTCATGTTTTGTCTGGTCAAACAGAAATAATAAAGAGAGGAGCAATTAAGGGACAAAATCAGCTTCAAAATGTGATTTGAAACAGGTGATGTGAACAAATGCTCTCAACCATGACTTGGTTAATAAGGAGCAGGTGAGGAGAAGGTTATACAAATAAAACTGAATTGAATTGAATTGAATTGAATAGACTATCGGGAGGGAAGACAGGTTATGCATTTTACACTTTGTCATTAAATACATAAAAAATTGCTGAAATCTTCAAAAATAAAGTTTGAACTGAGTATTCCCAACACTGTGGTGCCTCATATAAGCACTGCAGCATGTGGTGTGTGAATGTATGGGTGTGTTTATTGGGTTATTTTAACCTGAAGTCCAACCAAATAATAACCTGCTTGTTTTAAGAAGAAATGGAGAGTGTGTTCCAAGATGGCAGATAAAACTACTGTACAACTTGTATTTGTAACATTAGTGGTTTTGATTGCATTGATTCAAGTGACTTTAAGGCATTTTTACTCTAGCCTTTAATCACTCTTGTTTGAATTATTTCCATTCATGTAGCACACCCAAATTTGAGGAATGGCTCCGTGTTTTCCAATAAAATGACAATGATCTGTCAATGTGATCATATTGCTTACAGTGAAATACATTTATACTTCACAAAGGTGCTATTATTATTTTCTTCTAGTTTCCGGTTGTGATTCTGTAATCTAGAATATTCCAAAGAGATTAATCCACAATAAAAATGACCTTTTGAAAACCCTTTAGTAGCAGTAAAAACCTTTGCATGCGCACACACAGACAGATAAAGAGTGCAGCATATGTCCGTGATGATGATGGTGGGTTTCAGTGCCAATAATAAATATTAATTATATGCTGTCCTTAGAATCCATCTTTATTGCACACAGACAGTTGAGAAAATGCACCTCATGAGATGGAGGGAAGAGAGAGGGAGAGAAAGGATCTACATCACTACTATCAGCCAATCACAGACAAGGAAAGGAGAGTGGGGGAGGGGTCAGAGAGAGAGGGAGCGAAAGAGAGAGAGAGAAAGAGAGAGAGCGAGACATGATGCTGTTGGATCTTGAATGTTGGTGGATGAAAAGTTTCTGTCAGTTTAGACGACAGTGTAGGAGGAACAACTGAACCGAGGAGGAGTAAGAGAGGAGGAGCTTCACGTCTCCGAGGACAGAAAATCAGGTTCTGAATCAGAATCAATAAAACAGAGTTGACCAGAAAAGAGTCAGAGCTGAAGAATCAGACACGTGGAGGATGTTTAGTTGAGATGACAGAAAAACTCTGAAGACATCTACAGTTTCAAAAGTAAGGATTTTTTTTTACTGACAAAGCTATCTGTATTATTTTATCTGTGCACATCATGACTTAATTATCTAACACTCTGTTCACAAACAAGACACTGTTGAATTTTTAAACTGACAAATTCAGCCGGAGCTTTGCTGAATCCCTTAGGTTCGTCCTCATCGACCTTAGATTTAGGGTTTAGAACAAAAACTACATTTCAAGATATCAAAAAAATTTAGAAATGATTAGAAAAATGAATTGAATCGAATGAACTCTATTGATCTTGATCTCTTTTTAGGAAATTCATCTGAGTAGCTCGTAGAAAGAAAGATCAAATCAGTAGGATGTCTTCTGTGATGTGTGTCTAGATGTGATAGAAACAGAGAATTGTCTTCAGCACAAATATTTGATCTGTTGCTTTTCTGACAACACACTCTAATTTTAACTGAAAATTTTCATGTAAGAAAAGCGCACATTAAAACAAAATAGATAGTATTCTGAGAGTCATTTAATCTGTTTTAAATGCATAAACGTATTTTTGTGTTTATATTGATGGCTCAGCTGAAAACAAATGTATTGCTGATAGTAGCACTTTTGCTGCAGTGTAGATTTAGGTTTGTTTCATGGTCAAACACTGAAAATATTTTGTTATTTTATTGCACATTTAAATACAGTGTGTGTGTATGTGTTGCTGTTGCTACTTTCATTTGTTGCTATTGTCAGTGTTATAACTTTAACGAATGATTGAAATGAATCAGTCATTTTTCCTCAGTGAGTACATGTAGAGTATTGATAGTGTTTGTGGAGGGCTGAACTCGTCCTGGTTGCCGGTGGCGGTCACTCGACCTGCTGACCTCATATTATTCTGAACACCTGGCAGTTCTGCAGATTAATTCATCCATGTATTTGGAGCGTGGCTCCTCCGTCAGGCTCCGCCCTGAGTCATGGCTCTTACATATCATGATGTAATGAAACTTCAGCCAATCAGTGAAGAGGTTTGCTGGCAGTCTGAAAGATTTGGGTTAAACACTGCACAGGCATTTTCCATTTGAATGTTTCCTTGTACATATTTTAATTTTAGGTTTTTACCAACAGTTTGTGCTTCATAAACGTATTTACACTGTTGAAAATGCACTGTCAGGTCAGATGGAGGAGGAGGATGTCGAATTAATGACTTTTCATATGGAGGGATTGCCAATAGCTCATGTTCTGTCACAGTGTTATTGCCTGTAAACAGAATCTGTTACATGAATAAAATGTTGGAAATAAAGTTGAACTGCTGAAGAATAACCAACAGTTACCTCAGAAAAACAAAACTGATTGAAACTAAAGATTTTATAAAATTGCTTTGTGTTTTGTCAAACTGTGGATTAATTAGTCTGTATTTCTGTGTTGTACCACTGTTTTGAAAAACAGTTTTACAAAGGAGCATTTCATTTCATGAAGAAATGCAGACCCACAAGTGCTTGAGTCCTCCCTCCACCCACTGATTTTGGTTTGATATTCTTCACGATGGAATTACACTGCCCATCCAAAAGACGTCACACACTGAGCATCATTTTTAGAAGTTTATGTAATGTCACCATGTTTATTTCTGTCCAAAGTTGCTTTCATTATTCATTAAAATCTTGCCCTGTGCCACAGCTCTGTGTCAAGCCTTTTCAGAACAATCCAAAGACCCTTAAAAGGACTCTGTGGGGGCCAATACATGTGAAAATGATGCGTAGTGCTCTGTCTGTCATGCTTTTAAACAAAGGGTTAAATTACACTTTTTGTTTTCTTGAGATATTAACAAACGTACATTATGTAACTATAAAGCACTCAGAGAGCACAGATCTCCACTAAGCAAGCTCAGTTTATCTTCATAGTGGAACATGAAGCCAGTAATAAAGTTACGCCAACTGTCAGTTATATTGTTTAAGAAAAATCATATTTCCAATTTTCCATTCAATTTTTTCTTCTGGCTTAAAAAATGTTGAAGATACGTCACAGCTGTGGGCACATCACTAAATCAGCAGACTTTCCAGAACAATTTGGTGTCAGTTACATGTCTGTAACTTTATTTGTGACCTTACAGTAGCTATACGCATTCTGGATCACTGAATCTGGAATATCGTCCATATCTGAATCAAACTTGGTTGGGGTTTGAAAGAATCTATTATGGTGTTATCTCGCGTTTTTGGCAAAATTTTCTGGGTGTTATTCGTGTTACAAGGACAAATACTGAATTTGGTCCTATCTCACAATGGCGAAGAATCCTTTAAAAACCTTTTGGATCCAGACAGTGGTCCAGATCACTTCCCAGAATCTAACTGATTGGTCCTTGTGCCTTTCTGACCTATCCTGAAAATTTTTATCAAATTCCATTAATGACTTTTTGAGTTTTGTTAAACAAATGCGAACAAATACAGCACTTCTGTGGTGAGGTAGCAATGGTTAATACAGAGGAAAATGTTAAATATTATACAGTAAATGCATACATTTGGCATAGTGGACTCTTCAAGGGACATGCAGTAAATCTGCCGGAGGGACCACCTAACCTCTTAAAACAGTAATGCTTACTCCTCTACTCTGAAAACACTCACATTTTTTGATGGGTTAAACTGGATTGAAAACTTGTGAAACTTTCCGTGTGGATCATATGCGGTGAAAAAAATGCCATAAATGGCTGAATATCACCTTCATTCATTAATCTTTCATAGTTGAAGGCTTTTCATGTGCCCATATTTGGTTAGCATGTGCATCAGCACAAAAAAGCCTAGACATACTGCCTTCCTACAACCGGAAATCTGCCTTCAAAATGCATTTTGGGTGGCTGTGGCTCAGTAGGTAGAGCGGGAACCGAAGGGTTAGCGGTTCAATCCCTGGCTTCTCATGTCCACAGGCCGAAGTGTCGTTGAGCAAGACTCTGAACCCCACATTGCTCCCAGTGAGTGCCACTGGTGTATGAATGAATGGGTGAGTGGAAAGCACTGTAAAGTGCTTTGAGTGTCATAGGGTAGAAAGGTGCTATATAAGTGCAAGACTATTTCCCCCCCAAATTTTGCAATTCCCTGCCACTGTATTTCAAATGTTTCCCCTTAACCCACTTCAGATCTGGTAATGATAATTTAAAGAATCCAGTTGTGACTTCCTGATTGAGGCCATAAAACCAGAAGCGACCATATTTGGCCAACAGGGACAGTGCTGCAGGAACGTAATAGGTCAGGGATTATGCATGAGCTACTGTAATGCTGAACACTATCTTCTTTATTAGCCGATACTTCATCAAGTATCAGTTACTAAAGTTAGTTTAGAGTCTTGTTCGTGTAACTTAACCAAAACTTCCATTGAGCTGCCTGTCAGGAAAAAATATGTCCATTATATAAACTATGAAGATATGGGTGTCCAGCTCGGCAGGAGGTGGAGCTGGCATAAAATTGAACAGAAATTGAAGCCTTCTATCCGGTGAGGGACGGAACTTAAAAATGGTCTTGGACTTATTTACCTAGACCAGCCTACCACAACCAACCTGCAGATACTTCACCAGTCCTACCCCATCAACATACTGAAGAAGTGGCATTGATTGTCGCGTCCATATCCTCACTCTAAGTAGCCAGTTGTGGAGAAATATGTTTTACCTGACTGACAAGAAGAACTGTACATGCATGCATTCTTTCATTATTTAGAGTCTGACCTGGAGTCTGTAAATGTTATCTGCATTTTTCCATGATTTTTTTTTTTTTATTTCTCCACTGACATACATTTTAGTAGAAGTAATTTTCTCTAAAGACTAAATGCAAGTCTTAGGTCTGTTCATATTTTTTCTGCTATGTCACTTCATTTGTGCATTCATCTTCACTAAAGTGTCTATACACACACACACTGTGACACACATCTTAGTTCGCTATTTATTACAATGTTATCACCCCCCTCTGTTTCAAACTGACTTCCGTGGCTTGTGAGCTATAATGGATAATAGTGATCACACTCCCCAGTCCCCGACACCCTGCTATTAGTTAATTTGAGCATTCTGCTAGCTAAAACTTACATAAATACAGTCTAAAAATAGTGCATTAGTAGCAGGGATTAGGCCTAATAGTCAGTATAATTCTGACACATAGGACAAAGCCCCATATATAATAAGCCTGCTCAACAGTCTGTTTTTATTCAGTTAGGTGGACTCCTTGTCGGCCCTGACACAGACACACACAGTATAGTGACTACACACATTAGAGTAGTTTGTGCTAGGACTGTTTGTGTTGTTTTTTCATGGTAATTTGATTTGACTGGATATAAAAGCTGAATATGCAAAAAGCACTTTATTTACTTAGAGATTTTTAGATTAAAAAGGATTGTATTGAAATGTAACAGTAACTGATTACATTTCTTACCGCTTGGTTGTGCTTGGAAGAGCCTGCTGGCTATAACCAGGTTGGGTAGCACACATATTAATTAATTTTCTTTGATTGTAGCCTGTGTATCCTATTTGCCTGATAATAATAAAAGCCACAACTAGAGCTCCTATCAGAGACACAGAGTCAGCGCATCAAATTAAACCTCTTTACTCAGACTTGCTATACAGGTACACTGTAGTAGCAATACTTCCAGAAATACAACAGGAGGGAGCATAAGTATATAGTATACGGAGATGAATGTAACTTGTGAAATACGGCCAGATAATGACATGCTTTTCTGTATTTTCTGACTTATCTACCATATTGCAATGGTGAATTCTCATCTTAAACATGCCAGAAAGTGCATAAAACAGTCTATCTCCTAAGGGCTAAAAGCTTGGCTAGCAGGTGATAGAGTCTCAAGATGAGGAGAGCAGTATCTGTCAACAGTTTGACTCTGTGAGCACCAGTCGTTGTTAAGAGAGATGCACAGTCCACCTCCTTGTTATCACTCTGGTGGATGGTGCATCCTGCAAGCTGTGCAGCTGTTTTGGGGATCCCGGGGTACAGCACCAGATTCCCAAGAGGACCCAAGATTAAAATTAAAATCACTGTAAATGAACACAACATGGACATTTTAAATAACAACACATTGTAACAGTTAGACATACATGATGTCTCAGTATCTTTAGACAAATATTGCGTGAATCAAATGAGATGCAAACAATACCTAAAATATATCAACCTATTTAATGACACATAAATACAGCAAACACATCTACCGTCTTTGATTTCACTATCAGTGACAGAGACATGATTTAAAGGTTGAAGTGGGAACCTATAATTCTAATGTAACACTCCTGACCTACCTGTAACCATACAGTCACTGATGCATGAATTCACAGCCATTCATATTTTCTGGTCTTTGGTAGTTATAACATTTGTTTGTGATTCTTCATTAGCTTGTCATTTCCAAAGCTCCTCTTAGCTAATAGAGTAGCTCCGTCAGGGCAGATATCAGCTTTTTTGCAGACAGAGGAGACTCCATAGGCTGTCACTGATATTACAACTGTAAATTATGCACCATTGGTCTCACTGAGGATTATACAGTGCTGTGAAAAAGTGCTTACCCCCTTTGTGATTTCTTTCTATTTTGTATATTTGCCACACTTCAATGTTTCAGATCTACAAAAAAAGAAATAATAAATTTAAAATAACATAAGTAAATACAAAGTTTTTAAATGAAGGTTTTTTTAATTTTTAAGGGGGGAAAACAATTCTACATGGCACTGTGTGCAAAAGTGCTTGCCCCTAAACCTAATAACTGGTTGGGCCACCTTTAACAGCAACGACTGCACCCAAGTGGTTGTGATAACTAGCAGTGGGACTTTTACAGCACACCCCCTCCCCCTTAAATAAATAATTGAGACCTATCAGTCTGGAAAAGGTTATAAAGCCACTTATAAAGCTCTGGGAGTCCAGCGAGTCACAGCAAGAGCCAAAAAGTTCAACTTTTGTCTCATCAGACCACGGAGTGTTTTCCCAAAAGTCTTGGGTGTGTGTCCTGTCACATCTGGTGTGAAAGTAACATCATACCAGCAGTAAAATATGGTGGTGGTATTGTGATGGTCTGAGGCTGTTTTGCTGCTTCAGGACCTGGAAGACTTGCTGTGGTACATGAAACCATGAATTCTGCTTCTACCAAAAAATCCTGAAGGAGAATGTCTGGCCATCTGTTCATGACCTCAAACTGAAGCACACTTGAGTTCTGCAGCAGGACAATGATCCAAAACACATAAGCAAGTAGACCTCTGAATGGCTTAAGAAAAAGAAGACTTTGGAGTGGCCTAGTCAAAGTCCTGACCTGAATCCCACTGAGCTGCTGTGGCATGACCTTAAAATGTGGTTCATGCTCCAGAACCCTCCAATGTGGCTGAATTAAAACAATTCTGCAAAGATGAGTGGGCCAAAAGTTTTCTACAGTGTGTAAAAGACTCATTACCAGTTATCACAAACACTTGAGTGCAGTTGTTGCTGCTAAAGGTGGCCCAAACAGTAAATAGGGTTAGGGGGTAAACGCTTTTTTACAGCATTATATATACATAATATGATAGAAAACTAGTGATTGTTCTCTCTAGTGATATTTGAGGCCTTTGAGTGACCTTTAGGCTTAAAGACATCCACCCATAAAAATCCCTTACCTATTCTATATCCAACATATTCATAGGCAAGGGCTTGTTCATTACTGCTTGTACCTTTTTAATAACTTTAAACACCTGATAAATTGATTTTAAAGTGTGCAATATCACAATAAAAAGTCTGTGTAGAAATGCTGATGTAAAACAAAGACAGATAACATTATCGGTTTATACTGTACAGCCTTGTGAAAACCTGCAATTTGTAGCTAGATACTATATTTCCTTCTGTAGCCAGTTAAAACAAAATATCCATGGGGCTGACATGACTACATCATCAACCTAAAGGGAAAGATTACTTCTTCGTCTTTTTCCCCGCAAGGCTCTGCTTCCTGAAGCTCTGACCCTCAGTCATCAACCTCCTGACACATTTTGTCCTCCTCCAGGTAGCACGTTCTGCTAATTCCACACAGAGGTAAACATCCTATGGTCAGTTGCTATGGTTTCTGAACACAGAAGGGTATGACATGTCCACCTCCTCATAATTCAGAAGATGAGGTCTGTTATTTCAGAGATGATGGGCACTGAAGCTCCTCTGTAGTCTGGGTTCCTAATTGTTGACATCAGCCAAGGCAATGTCTTAGTCTGTTAAACTGGGAATTTGGATATTTTAGTGCAGCTGTCAGTAGCATATTAACCCATAGTTTCCAAAATCAATATATATTTTATAAGTCAGGCTAAAAAAGGAAAGATCACATTTTTTCATATAGTAGCACAGGATGTCAGCTCATTATAAAATGTGAATTTTATATCCATAATATCCTTCAAACTGACTGATTCAGCTTTACTTTACATTTACAGAAAAATAATCTCAGCAGGTGACTAAAGAACAGGTCACAGCTTCATAGTAAGCATCCATTGATTGACACAACTGAGCTTTGTTTTACTGACAAATTGGTTTAATATAAAATTGACGCCATGCAGAAAAACTAATGATCATTTCTGATTTTGCAGTTGTTGTCGTAACCGCCAGCCAACCAATGCCAGTCCCTGTCATATTTTCTGTTAATCATTTGGCCATTTTCTGGATGCCTGCAGCCTTGTTTGTCTATGTGACAGTTAAAATGTGGAGGTGATGGATGAAGCCTTCACGGTAAATGAAGCTGTTAGCACATCAGCACCCTGCAAAGCGGCAGTCATTTTGTAAATGTGCAGAGTCTGATGAAATTACACATCATCATCATTATAATCATCCTTGCTGCCGCTGCACCTGTTTGAATGTCACTGCTTTTCTCTTGCATTTTTACCACTGTGTTTTTCTCAGCTCAATGACGCTCAGCAGATGTCTGAGCCCAAAATACAGGTTACAGCTATTATTTCTGTCTGGAAGCAGCTGTGTTTTAAAGACACGCTATTTAACAAAACTGCACTGAATCCTAAATTGCAGGACATGAAGATGACGTTTTTATTACCAGTCACACTAAGTATAAAATGCTGAAAGAACAGATGACACAAAGCAGTGTCGTACTCCTCAGCAGAGTGGAGAGTTCAGACCCCCACTCAGACACATGGCCTGCAGTCACATGTCTGCTGTAGTCAGGACAGGATAGCATGGAAATTACAGTTGCTTTCACAGGGTCTTTTCATGCTAGAAAGTACTAACCAAGGTCAGAATCAACAGGTGACAGAAGCTTGCAAGTGAAGCCAATGAAGAGGTATTTAAAAGTGTAATAAATTCGATGGCATCAATAGACTTCTGAGGAGCCTCTCTAGAAGTACTACTTCACTCATTTTTCCATGAATCATCCTGGTCTTATTACTTTTATATTGGACTCTTTTTTAAATGTACTGTACCAATGGTCCTTTTGTAAGTTATTGCTAACGGAAGAAAAATGTTACAGCTACTTCAAGACTTTTATTAACAGTTGCACTGTACAGACGTTCTACTATATAAAATATTTTTTCTCAAACAGATGGTCCTACTGTAATTGTAGTTAATAAATTACATTAGCAACATAGTGTCACCTATGTGGGAGCCTGTCTGTGTTCTTACTGCCCCATGTCTGCACCGCTATACTGTATATTGTTCCCACATTTCTAAGAAACCTAACTATACAATAGAGAAAAGTATGTCTGTTTGTGTTTGCCTGTGTGGAGTCTCATTGGGTTGACCAAGCCCCTAACTCAAACCCTACCCTAACCCAAACCTCACAAGAAATGTTCTTCCCCTTCCCATACTATATGTATCCATCAATTTGTGTGTGTGTGTGTGTAATCCTGCTTCTGGAAATGCACATGGACAAAAAAAAAAAAAACAGAAAAATGTGGGAACATGGGGCTGAAAATGGGGATGAGCCCACTTACCTGAGGAGTACATAAGGTGCATAGGTTTCATTCTGCTTCCAAAAAAACAAGATGGTGATGGTCAAAATGCAACTCAAGACTTCAGACAGTGTGGAAACCCCTGACTCTGTCCACTTCTTTGATCTAGCCTGTTTTCTAAAGCATCGTTCAGGCTTTTGTTTTGTTGTGTATATGATCTGGTTAGTTTTAATTTGAAATTGCAGTTTTGTGAACTTCTATGACATATCTATGTCCTATCACCATCTTGTAGGCTTTGCACAACAGGCTTCCTATTTTGCAGTGATTAGCCCCTTTTCCACCACAGGAACTTTTCTCATTTACCCAGAATTCTGAAAAGACTCAGGTGAAAAAGTTTCCCCTGACCTCAAACTTTCCCTGAAAAAAATTCTTGGTAGCGAGGTAGGACTTTTCAGATTACCCAGAATTCTTGAACACCAATTGGTGGAACACATTAGCGTTTTGTTCTTTTACACACAGGCGCCAGTATGCTGCTGCAAACTTGTTCATTTCATTTCTACAAGCTAAACTTGTTTCTTGAGCATTTGGAGAATGGACCAAAAAATGAAAAGGAGCTTTGAGCAGTGGATGGACGATGAGGTCTTTTGAGCATCTCTGCAGAAGAAGACATACTGAGCATACTGGTAATAGCTGACAAGCTGGATGAGTTTAACATGGGGCACATCCCAAAACAAATTCATGAAAATCTGAAGAGCTGAGGCAGGATTACAAGTCTTGATTAGAGTAGTGGGACTACTTCCTCTGGAAAATCGCAAATGGTCAAGCCGAGGAAATGGAATTCCACAGGCAGGCAGGCGCTCATCCTGCTAAGAGAGAAGACCTGACTGTTCACCGTGTCCCTGGACTCTTTTTGTGTGTTGTTTTAGTTTCATGCATGTTGTTTTTTTGCACCTTTGTTTTTTTATTTAATGTTTTATTAAACAAATTCTGACCTGATATTATCTGTTCAGTTGCATGGTATCAAAATACAAGTACAGCATAAGCACTTTTCAAGTACTACAAGAATGAGCACAGGGTTTGGGACAACATCTATAAAAATATATAAATGGCAAAAGGACCATTCATCCTTCCAAGTCCATATAGTAACAGCACTTTTACTTCAGTTCTGTTTCTGTGTACTCTATTTAAATATCAGACAAAGATAACACAAGTAAACACAAAATGCAGTTTTAAAATTAAGCTTTTTATTTTTAAGGGGGGAAAAAAATCCAAACTTACATGGCCCTGTGTGAAAAAAGTACTTGCCCCTAAACCTAATAACTGATTGGGCCACCCTTAGCAGCAACAACTGCACCTAAGCATTTGCGATAAATGGCAATTAGTCTTTTATTGTGCTGTGGAGGAATTTTGGCCCACTCATCTTCGCAAAATTGTTGTAATTCAGCCAAACTGGAGGGTTTTGGAGCATGAACTGCCTTTTTAAGGTCATACCACAGTATCTCAATGGGATTCAGCAAGCACTTTTTCACACAGAGCCATGAACATTAGGTTTGGATTTTTTTCCCCCGTAAACATAAAAACTTTAATTTAAAAACTCTATTTTGTGTTTACTTGTTTTATCCTTGTCTAATATTTAAATTTGGTTGATGATTTGAAACATTTAAGTGTGACAAATATACAAAAAAGTAAGATATCAGGAAGTGGGCGAACACTTTTTCACAGCACTGTAAATGATTAAATAGGCAACGTGCTAATTAACACAGCTTACGCCCTCACAGTTATTAAGCTAGTATGTCTGTTCTTTTCTTGTTTGTACCAGATGTTGAAGGAATCTGAAATGCAGGCTGTCTCTCCTCAGTGATCCTCTGGTTAAATCAGTAACAGTTGCTAACTAATGCTATGACTGTATTCAACTCTGTGAGTACATGAGCATGTGCACTTATGAGGTTGTAAGTTTTGGTTATTGGCATGTCATCTGTCCAAACATGTACCACAGACTGCACCAAACCATGAGCTAAGAACTAAATTCCCAACACTGTCGACTGGACCTTTAATTTGGTTGAGAATAAAAATTTAAGATGATCCAGATAAGCACTTATTAGAGGATTTAAATAAAATGTTTAACACAATGACAAAACTTGACAAAAATTCACTCACATAGTATTTTTGAAGTGAAGTTCAGTGTAACTCTATAGGAGCCAGGGCTTTTTGGAGCCAAGCTGAGGTCACCCCAGTGGCTGCTGGTTGTATAACAGCTTCAAATTATTAACCGATGAGCCTCAATGTCTGTGAAGGTTCTCAGTCATCCAGGTCATAGTATCCAAGGCATGAGGTTTCCTTCTGTCAACTGGACTGAAAATTTGGATTGAAGACGTTTTGCTACCTATCCGGCTTCACTGCTTCAGGGAGCTTCTTCAGTTCCAGAAGAAGCTCCCTGGATAGGTAGCAAAATGTCTTCAAACCACATTTTCAGTCCAGTTGACAGAAGAAAACCTCATGCCTTGGATCAGCCTTAGATCTTGTACACAACCAGCAATACAGCTTGTTACATTTTACCATCTTTCCTGTCGTAGACATTTCTGAACTTTCAGTATGATCTTGACTGTACTGAGCTTTGCTGCCACTGTCATTTAATGGGGGTTTAGTAGTGACTCCTCGCTGGATTGCGACACAGCACTTGTTACCAACCCATTATAGACTGACAGCTTGAGATTCTACGGAAAGAACAAAAACACAGTTTTATGTGGGAACAACAATTGTGAGCAGCAGCTTCCTCTGCTGCTTTAATAAATCACAAACACACCTCTGTGACTCCATGCCTAATGTTTCCCAGCATGCTTTCTGCCCACTGATCGACCAATGGAAAAGGTTGTGAGGTGGGAGGGAGACAGTAAATCAAAAGGAGACATCTGCTTAGGAAGAGCCAAAGCTGTAATGCAGCAGGAGAATTTTTAAGTAATCACTGTCATCTTGTCTGCTGATGATTTGTCTCACACACTGCTGCTATATTTGTCATAGTCATTACATCAAGTGATTCATTACACCAACACACTGTCAGTTGCCAGTCATCATATACTGATACTTGGTCACTTCCCAAATCGTCACATAGCTCCCAATCTTGTCAATATATAATAAACAAGGCAACATGTGGCTATGTGATGTTGTCAGCAGCTTGCAAATAGGTGGTTGCTGGACTCATTATGGTGGAGTACTCTGCTCTCACCCCAACTACACTTTCCTACCGTTCAATAAGGAGGAGTTTTAAGCCAAAACTCCTCATGAAAGTGGTGACAATGGCTTACTGCTATCATGATGATGGTCTCAGTGCATCAGTACAACTTAGAACATGACTAAAAATCAGCACATGATGATTTGGCTCAACTGTCATTCATACGTGAAGGAAATAAACTGTTGCTGTTTTAATTGAAACAGTTGATCACAGGTCAAAGACAGGGTTTCTATCAGTAAAGTCGGCCGCACATAGAGAAACGCAACCGTCATGATTGAAGGAAACTCACACACAGCTGTAAATTGACACCACGACTCGCGCCTGGGAACTGGCGCTACCTATCGACAGTAAACATTGATTGTGTTGTGACACACGTCCACCAATGATAGAAGTCGCAAAGTCACAGTCGTGATTGCTGCACATTGCTGAGACCGAGTGCTGGCAATTCAACATGTTGAATCGACACGTTTTCTGTCGGGACGTCGTCAAGACTGAAAAATCTGGGTCGGGAACTGCTGCACATCAAGCCAATTTCCAGTTGAGTTGAGATGAGTTGAGTTTCTCTAGCCGGCTTAACACTACAGAGTTAACTGTTTAAGTTTGAGCAAGTAGTGATGTAAAGCTTGCCAGAATGGAGCCATGCAACCAAATATATAATTTGGTGCATATAATATAAAATATTTTTGACATAAGTGATTCTGATAGATCTGGAATCCCGTATTTTCCGCACTATAAGGTGCACCGGATTATAAACCCCCCAAAAATGTCATTTTTGAATTTTGTTTTGTTTTTATAATCAGGTTCGCCTTATAGTGCGGAAAATACGGTACTTAAACTACTCCAACATGGCTGTGGGGCAGTGGTGGTCTAGGGACTACAGAAGCGAGCCTCGGACTGGCAGGAGATCCAGGAGGGGAATGCCATGGTCAAAATCTGTCCCCATCACCACCGTGATGTCGAGCAAAGCCCTTAACCCCCAAATGCTCCCTGTGCTCATGTATATACAGTATGTGTGCATATGTGAAAAATAAAGGATTTCTTTACTTTTACTCAAGACAAAAAAGTTTCTTAACCTCAATTTCGAAGCTTCAATTGATGAGTAAAGCTATTAAAAGCAGAGGGATAAGATGCATATAAAATTGTAAGTTACGTACATAAGTTACCACAGTTGTGCACCACCCTGACTGTAATGGTAACTCTTTCTACAACAGCCCTTTCCTGAGGTCTTGTTAAAAGCTTAGGTTGTACATTCAAGAGGTTGTGTCCGAGGAAGTAAATCAGTCTTTTTTCCAGGTGTTATTCATGTTATGTGGACAGTAATAAGAGTACTGGTGATAAGTTATTTCAGATTTAAAACCTAAATAAGTTCAAATGTCTGCTGTGAACTTTGACTGAAAGGAGTAGTTTGTCAGCTTTTGGACTTTATGTTTACTGAATAAGACACTTTTTCACTACAGTTGATGCTGTTTAAAGATTCACAATGTTTCAAGATTGTTAATTAAAAAAGTGGCCTGTTAGAATAGTTAGCTAAGCATTAATTTGGAAGGCTATTGCACTCACTATAAGGTCCATTGTACACAGTAACTCTGTGCAGAGTTACTGTACTAATTTGGGCACCTACTGTATGTGAATTTGACATTAAAGTTATCAATCAGCTGTATACGTATATTAACATTTAACTAGTTGGTGTAATGAACTAACATTTAATACGACATTTCATACTGAGCAATGTGCTACATGCCCTCTATAAATTAGGTGTTGCACTAGGCTCATTCCTAGCTCCAGCCTCTTTTCCAAATATGGGCAGCTCTTGCTGCAAAATGTAAGATGTTGACAGCTGAAACACTCACACTGGCGTCATTTGGCCTGAGCCGCTCTGAAGTGCAATTGTTTCACACTCCTCTGCTGACAGCTTCAAAATGGGCTGAGGCACGGATATACATAGTACATCACATCAATACAACATATACAACTTTACTGACTTTTTGGCTTATGTTTGAGTCATTTTTGGTCACATACAGATTGGGATGGGAATTGAGAACTGTTTTTTGTTGAGATCCTCATGGATCAATTCCTTGGGATCATTATAATGCTTGCCTTAAAGATTCCATTATTGATCCTGTCCTGTATGCAATGTCATCACACGTATGCAGTGCTGGTTTGTTTACTATGTATCCAACACGTTGCCAGGTGGAAGCACTCATAAGAGTGGGTATATTTTACACATAAAAACAATGGGGCAGGGCCTCCTACAATACCAACAATTCTGTCATGTCATGTCAGGGAGGAAATACCTTTATTCACCCAGTATGCAGTTTCTTGCAGCACACATTGCCACATATTTGACAGCCTGCTACCTAGGCAGCAGCAGCACAGCTGACGTTAATGTAGCATCTGTCACAAAAGGTACTGTCACTACCTTGCTCCAGATTCTGTCTACTCAATTACTTAGCGCTGTTTGATTGGTTGTGTGAATTTGCTTTCACTATGCCTGCCAGAGTCAGACCACCTGTGCACTAACTACTGCTTTGATTGAGGCAGGAGGAAGTGAATGACTGGGGAGAGAATAAATGAAAGTCACCCAATACTAGCTTTGTGGTAAAAGAACACACCATTTTTCCATGGTAAATGCCCCTGATGTTGGGTAAGATTGCTTTTATGTTATGAAATGTTAAAGATGTACAGTATGTTGTAGTTCTAACAAATATGATTAATTGGAAATTATTCTCATATACTTTCTGTAGGGACATGATAAAGATTCTCAACCCAAAATATAAACCAAAGAGTAATCTCATATCAGAGCTGAAACATGTCACAAAGACAAAATGTAACAGTATTAAGCCTCTTTGTACTTTTCAACTCAATGAGAATCGATAAAAGAATTGTTAAGGAAATGAATCGGTATTGATAATGGAATTAGAATCACTAAATTCTTATCAATTCCCATCCCTACATACAGAGTTCTGCTGGATTTATAAATGATGTGATGGAGTGATTTTCTCTTTAATTATGCTGCCCTGATGTGGGAGCATCAGGGCACATTTATGTACGGAACATAGGCTGCTAACACCCTGATCCCGAGAGGCAGTAGCCCCACTCTCATCACTTCTTGCCAGTGCTGGGAGCTGATGGGGGTTAGAATGTTGACCTGCATTTTTCCGAGTGGGCTTCCTAGCAGGTGCTCCACCACTTTGTGGCACATCAGCAACCAACAAAGGTGCTGGATCTGGTGAAGCCTCTGGTGGGTCCTGTTCAACAGGTGTACATGGGTGACTAACTGACTCCCTCACCACAAGTTAGGATCCAGAACCAAAGTCATCCTCCTCATTCATCTCCTCTTCAGGTGCACTCTGTGGCCAGACTTCAGGACAGGTGCCTGGAGGTGGCAGAGCAGGCTTCAAAGAAGTGCAGTGTACTTGTCTCACTTGATTTGGTCTGTCTGCAAGGGTGACTGAATAGACCACACTCCCAGGACTGGGTGCTCTGACCACCTAGGTGCTCTTAGCCATGGCACACTGCTCACACTCTTGGTACCAGTCCCTCATGTCTGTCCATCCCGGGCCAAAAACATCTCTGCTTCACCAGCTCCGTTGTCCTCTCTATCCCCTGGTGGCCAGGGTTCTGATGCAGCTCCTGCAACACTTCTGCTTTCAGGTTCTTAGAAGGAGCTGTAGGACCTCCTCTCTGCCATCTGGTCTACAGAGCTGCTGATACAGTTCATGTTGTTCCCGAAATATCCTCTCCATTAGACTGAAACATTCCAGGTGCATTACATAGTCCGAAAGGCATCTGGTTGAATTCAAAGAGGCCGAAGGAGGTGCAAAAAGCTATCTTTGGTCAGTCACTTTAAGTCACCGGAACCTAAATATATTTGCATGCTACATCCATTGTTGTGAACTACTGAGCACCAAACAGTGAGTCCAGGGACTCTATGTGGGGCAGTGGAAAAGCAGCCTTCCTTGTGTGGCAGGTGCTATGGGGTGTGACCCCTTTAAATTGAAGCAGTGAAAACACTGCGGAAATCCGACAACGCCACCTAGGGAATTTCACCCTAAGAATTAAAATCACACCAATAAAAGGACACGCAGGTAAG
>JAQQAE010004134.1:0-19199 GCA_029823295.1 Pseudamia nigra | reverse complement strand
ACAGATTAATTGATTTTACATGTATTTTTATGGAAAAAGTCGCATCGGATAACAACTGATTCAGATAAAGGCCGTGATGCCGGAACGGATTATCGTCGTTAGCTGAGGCACCACTGTATATATATATATATGAAGAGCTTTTAAGTAAACCTGGGTAAAACATAGACCTAAAATCAGGTCATGTTTTTCTGTTATTTTCATAAAAAAGGAAAAACAAATGATTGAGTCAAGTGGTACCTTTCATATATGTTTCACATGAGGTCGGATCTTAATCCATTACATTAGGCCTAAGGTGCTTTTCATCTCCTGACTGGAGCCATTTCATTGAGGCTGGCCTTGGTGTAAAGGGTCTTAAGTTATCTGACATTAGCTCAATTTTTTCTGTCTTCTGTTCTGTTAGATAAATGGAGTGGACATCCAGAATAGAGAGGAGGCGGTGGCTATTCTCACCAGAGAGGACAGCACTAATGTCTCCCTGCTTCTCGCACGACCCGATATCGAGGTGAGGAAATTGGATGGAGCTCTGTGAGGCTCCGTCTGAACACTGACCTAAAATGGATCCATATCCCCATTAATTGTTCCTGTGTGTAACAAAAATCATCTCCTACACATACATTAGACTTCTACATGATCAATAGTGGTAGCTGGGTGATGAATTAATAAGTCTTGATATTGTGATATATATTTTTTAGATTGTGATAATAAATGAAGAATTATCATGATAAATATTTTCTTCTCCCTTTTGAGTTTTATTTGGCTTATATTATCATGTTGTAATGTTGGCTCTAACTAAGAGTAAAATGAACATAGAAATCAAGTAAATTACCAAAAAATAAACAAATTAAACAAAAATTGACAAAATAATCAATAAAATTATTTAAAAATGAATAAAATATACAACAAATTGAGCATGAGTAAAGAAAAAAAAATAACCAAGTAAGTTAATGGAAGTATGCAAAATCAACAAATGCACAACAAAAAGAGAAAAAAGATAACAATGTATCAAATATGACAACTTAACCAAGATAACCGATAAGCATGAGCAAAACTCAACAAAATGCAGAAAAAATGAACAACAAAATAATTGCGTAAATGAATAAAACTCTACAACATAAATACAAAACAAAACCATCAAGTGAACCGACAAAAATGATCAAAATAACTAATAAATCTGAACAAACATAAATACAAAAAGAGCAGAAATCAAGAAAAAATAAATCAAGTAAATAAAAAATGTACTATACAACCAACAAAACTGATTTAAAAAAATCAACAAATACACAATAAGATGAGCAAAAACTATCAAAAATAAGGAAGTAAATGGACAAAATTATCAAAATAACCAAAAGCGGATCAACAAGTACTGTAATAAATTTTGCATTACGAGTCATTATTTATGAAAAACTTTTTTACTGTTGCTCAAATACTAATTTTTACAAGTACATGTACTTCTACTAGAGTCACTAAATTATAAAGTAACAGTACTTTTACTTGAGTACTGTCTGTTCGCTCTACACACCACTGACCATAACATCTAACATCTATTGATGTTAGTCTATGTGAATTGTGGCCTTAGTTTCCTGTTCTTAACTGACAGGAGTGCCGACATGTATGATCTGCTGCTGTTGCTTCAAGGTTGGACATGAACAACTAAATCAACAAAATGAGCAAAAATGCTGAAGTAAATTAACAAAAATGGACAAAAAAAAAATCATATCAATCATAACAAAGTACAACACCAATAACAGAAATAGAATAAGCACAAATAATCACGTGAGCAAAAATGGAAGAAAAAATAAATAAGAAAGAACAATCGATGTGATGCTGTAATAATTCCTCACTATGCACCTATTCACTGCTTGAGTAGTTTTGTATGAAATAGATTTTCATTCTTACTCAAGTACTTTTTTTATGAGCACTTCTACTCGAGTCATTAGAATTATATACTAACGATACATTTACTTGAGTACTGTTTCTGGTTACCCATCACTGCTTAGTTGCAATGAGTGGTCGTTTGAATTATCGTTGTCTTTCCATCAGCTCGAACAAGTCTGACCATTCTCCTCTGACCTCTGACATCAACAAGGTCATATCAGCAGAGAACTGTTGCTCACTGGACATTTTTGCTTTGGCAGACTCCATTGTGTGTGAAAATCCCCGTAGATCAGCCATTTGTGAAATACTCAGACCAGCCCATCTGTGCCAAAAACCATGCCACATTCAAAGTCATATTACCGTAATCACCCTACTCCCCCATTCTCATGCTCACTTTAAACTTCAGGAGGATGTCTGCACACTTAAATGCACTGAATTGCTGCCATGTAAACTGATGATTATGACATGAGCTGTGTTAACAAGTGCATGTAATGAAATGGCCAGTGGGTGTATTTTGTCCCATCCTGCTCAATGACTTATGCACAAAGAGAAAGAGCAAAACAGCACGAAAACATGATGAGGACACAGGTAGAAGGGGAGAGAGGAGAAGACGAATAGAGCTTGCAGTCACAATGCGGACACAGCCTCGCTTTGTTTCCCTCAAGGTCAGACTTCTAGCAGATATGAGGGCAGTGTAACACACCCCGGACGCCCCTTCAATAACACACCTCTGCCAAATGGCTTGTAAACACAGAGGTTGACATATGGACCCGGCCAAATGGATTCTCCTTGCATACAATTGTAAAAAAAAAAAAAAGTGGCTGCTTATGAAACGGGGTGTGAATATAAAAATCGGTATGCTGCCTACATTTGTACGGAAGGGGCTAGAGGGCAAATTTAAAAGGTGCTCATTAAAATGGTCTAAGTCAAACACACGCGTACACACAAACGCCCTAATAACCTCTCGGCTATTTAAATATGCCCTTGTATTTGGAGAGATGAGCAGAATCACAACCTGAGAAAGCCTGACAAGATTTATATTACTGAGGCACGGTCCCACATTAGAATTCAGGAGAGGGAGCGAGAGGGGGAGAAAAAGGAATCATCAGAGGGAAATGCACAAGCTGAGATTAAAGGCCTGATCGTGTCGTCTAGAGGGAGAGAACTAAAAGGGATGTCAAAGAATGAAGATAAAGATAATCAATAGCTCGTCTCACAATCTGAGCACAGTTCAGGTTGGAATCAGCCTAATTAGGATAGATCAACCGCACTCCGAGGGGTGAAGTGTTTACTAATTTAAGCACAAGTATTTGCATTATTTGATCAGTTTCGGTGGGGGTGCCAGTCCAAATGGCAAAGTAAACACATTAGACAGTGAGCTGCTATCACATAATATCAATCATTATTCATTTGTGAACATGAAGTGATTTCATGTGGACGTTTCAGGGAATCACTAAAATTAAAAAGCGATAACGCATTTGTTTCTCTCTGTCAGGTGAGCAAATTTCCTCCTCAATTCAAGCTGATGATTTCATTTCTACTGCCGTACAAAGTAACCAGAGGTGGGCAGTGGTTAAAGGTTAGAGAAGTTAGCTTGTGACTGGAAGGTTGTTGGTTGGAATCCATGGACCGGCAGGAGGGTGGAAACCACCACCTGCCCCCCACACCACCTTGGGTGCAAATTCTCCCCTAGCACTTCATGGTGGCTGCCCAATGCTCCTCACGGATGGGTCAAATGCAGAGGATAAATTTCATATATATATGGAACTCTAATCATCATTAATTCCAGAAGTGGGTAGAGAAAACATAAACAGTACTCAAGTAGAAGTATTGCAGCTTTATATAGTGACTCAAGCAGAAGTACTCATAAACATAAGTGCTTGAGCAAGAGTAAAACAAGTATCCCATACAAAACTACTTAAGTGGTGAGTAAGGTCATAACATGGAATTTATTAAAGCACTATATATTGAGTTCAAACAAGAATTTGGTAATTTTTATTTGCTTGATTATTTTGTTCATTTTGTTGATTTTTGTTCAGTTTTGACTGCATTTTTGACAATTAAAAAAAAACATTATTATTTTACTACTGTTGTTGCATAATCTCATTTTGTCTCATTTTGTTGCTTATTAAGGTTTTATTCAGCTTTTGTTGCTTATTTTTTTCATTTATGGTCATTAATGTTTTCTATTTTATAATTCACCTGACTACTTTGTTTAGTTTTGTTCATTTTGTGATGTTGTTCAGTTTTTGTTCATCTTTTGTTTATTTTGTACATTTCTGATCACTTTATTGCCTAATTTATTTATTTTGTTACTTTACTTACTAAATTTGATTTTGATTTTTCTTTTCTTCATTTCAAGCTTGTTTACTCCTGCCCTTTGAGCTGTAGCCAAATGTAACTTAGTAGAAGTCCAGGTTTTTTCATCACAAATGTAAAATGTATTCTGCAAAACAACTACTTTCAGCAGTACATTTTGTTGGAATAGTACAATACAGTTGGTTGAGAAAATGTACTTGAGTACTACCCACCTCTAATTAAGTCTAACAACTTAAGTAGAAGTGAACCTCCCATTACACTTCTTTTTCTTCTATTTTGATATTTTTTTTCTCATCTTTCTGCTTATTTTGTTCTTTCTTGTTGATATTTGTTCATTGTTTAAGTCAATATTGTGAACTTGATTATTTTGTTCATCTTGAATATGTTGCACATTACTTTGTTCATATTTAGCCAAACAGTTAATGCACTTGGCCTTTGTAAGGCTGTATTCCGAGTAAGGCAAAAGAGCAGCTGCAGAATCTCAAAATGGTGTTAAAATTTCATACAGCAGTGGCTCCATCTAGAGACAGAAAGAAGCACAGCTCTGTGATAACAGTGTCTATCTACGATGTATTGATTAACATGTTTACTCATATTTAAGAGTTCTTAAACACCAAATTGTTAGGGTTAATATGAGACTTTTAGATGGAAAATCACGTTAATTCTTTTCTCTTTTGTCTCCCCACTGTGATGTCTCCAACACAACTCATCTGACAATAATCCAACCTTAAGAATGATAACCAGTTGGACCAAGATGAACTGGACCTTGAACCCCTGGACAATGCCATCCATTTGCCCAGTAGCCACTTACTGAGGAATAGTGCCTCCATCTTAGGAGCCGGACCAAGCAGTGCTGCTGGTGGTGGTGTGATGGGTGGCCATGGTTGCTCAAGAAACACAGATTCACCTGTTCTCATGCAGACTGTTCTGAGCAACAGCCAGGAGCTGGACAGTGGAGTGGGCCGTACAGATGAAAGCACACGTTATGAGGAGTCTTCAGAGCATGACCTGCTGGGAGACGATCACACCAGTGCCTCCAATACAAATGCCACCAACACACCCGGCAGTATGCGGAAATTCTTCTCTAGCCGAGCCGACACGCCACCCTTGCTGCATTCCCAAGACCTCCAGTTCAGCACTGATTCACTCTTAGGGCTGGACTGCGTTAACGGAGGAGGGCTGGAGCAGGTGGAGAGGGCCTACATGGGGGATCCTATGAGGATGATGATGCCTGGGCTGACTGAGGAGGAATGTGAAAGATACAAAGAGCTCCTGGAAATCAAGTGTTACTATGAGAAGAACAGCAATGCCCTGCACGTACTGGAGGGCCAGGGGCAAGCACAGGAGGAAGGAGGTATCCCGCTGGATGTGAACAGGAATGAGAGCATCTCTCAGCATGAAATGGCCCTTCTGGAAGAGGAGCTAAGGCACTTGGAGTTTAAGTGCCGAAATATCCTGAGGGCACAGAAGATGCAACAGTTGAGGGAGCGATGTCTGAAAGCTTGGCCTCTGGAGGATAAAAATGGAGCAAGTGTAGGCGCAGGTGTTGGAGTTGGACGTTTGGACATTAGTGGTACTCTGGCTAATGAGGAGTCAAACCACCATGCGCTGTCAGATATTAATGAGCTCCCAGAGAGGGAGCGCTCAGACAAGGACAGTACGAGTGCCTACAACACTGGAGGGGAAAGTTGCAGGAGCACCCCTCTGGTCAATGAACAGTACCCTTCACCCTGCACACAGAGCCTCGAGGGAGAAGAGTCTCTCCTCTCTGCAGGTGGACAACTTCCAAATTCTGTAAGGCACAGAGAGAGGGGGGTCCGGGCTGAAAGAGGAGACAGGATGCAGATAAATCTCAACTCACCATACTCTCCTCAGAATCACAGGAGAGGAGCTGAGGGTAAGACTTCAAGCTCTGGAGTTTGCTCTCTGTCCCGGGATGGAGGAACAAGGAGGGGGTCAGATGGAGGAGTGAGACGGAACCCAAAAGCCAATGGGACACTGGAGAGGGCTGGCGGACGCAGTGCAGAAAACAGTCCATACCTGTCACGTCGTCAGACTGAACCAAAACCACCACAACGCTATCTGAGCTGCATGCAGCTGAGGTCTCCTTCCACCTGTGAGCAGCTCAGTGGACCCAGAGAAGAAAGTCTGGACATTGAAGGGGATGCCAGTCCAATGAGTCTTGGTAGCACATGTAAAGATGTTGCACATGCACCAAGCAGTGTACCAGTACCACTTTCTCCTCGTATGGAGTGGAAAGTGAAGATCCGCAGTGATGGCACCCGCTATGTGGCCAAACGGCCTGTGAGGGATCGCCTCCTCAAGGCGCGTGCAATGAAGATCAGCGAGGAGCGCAGTGGTATGACAACAGACGACGATGCTGTGAGTGAGATGAAGATGGGTCGTTACTGGAGCAAAGAGGAACGCAAACAGCAGCTGCTCAAGGCTCGAGAGCAGAGGCGGCGCAGGGAGTTTATGATGCAGAGCCGCCTTGACTGTCTGAGAGAGCGAGAGAGGGAGCAGGGCAGTGGTGGTGGTGGACAGCAAGGGACGCCACACCAACAGGAACCGCCCTCCATCTTGGAACTGTGCCACCGCAGGAGCATGAAGAAACGTAGTCGCAAGATCCTGGACAACTGGATAACCATTCAGGAGTTACTAGCTCATGGGACCAGGTCGGCTGATGGGAAGAAAGTCTACAACCCTCTGCTGTCTGTCACCACAGTCTGAGATAGGAAAGCAGAAAATGAGGCATAATAATGGAGGGATCAGAGTGTCATCAAGTGTGAGGACCTTCTGATCTCTCCAATGTGAAGACCGAGTGAAGCTGAGTTGAAGAGTTGCGTCAGTAAATCTTGGCACACAAGATTTAAGTACTATAAGAAAGTGCTTTGTTTGATTTCATAGTAAAATTAAGTATCATCTCACTGGCATCAGCCTACACTATTAACAGAAGAACTGATGAAAGAGAATTCTTGGGTGTGTTTCTCACTGATCTGTGCTGTATATTAGCAAGAAAACTGCAGTACTGTGGAGCTGAGGCTGCTTTTCAGAAGTAAATTTCATGCAAATGAAGCTTGGCACAAATCATAATTTTTTTTTTTTAAACACACATACCAAATCTATCAACACATTTATTCCATAGCACCAAGTTTCATGCTTTTAGAAATTAAGCCAGAGCCCTCTTAATGCCTCTCAATCTCATTTTGAAACTTCTGTACATTAGAAATAGTTTACTGCATTTCTTTTTCATTTTGGCTGGTTGGATTAACCGACATGTGGCAGAGACAATGCTTTCAGCCATTTCTATTATGCGTCATATTTCTCAAGGATTCAAATCTGGATATTAACTGGACTGGAAATAAAAGGCGATAATGGAGCACAGACTGGCACTTCTGAATGGATGAGATATTCATAAAGTAAAAGGCAAGGAGAAATAAAATACATAATTTTTTCAGTCCGTCAACTTCCACAGAGAGACGGAGAATCCTGCTGTGAAGAATAATGTCAAAAAAGGACGCCCTGTAATTACTGCAGACACATATTACATTAATGTCAGTGATAGAGAAAAAACGAAAATAGGACCAATTACGCAACTGTGAAACCACAGGGAAACTTTGGTGCCATAACATTGGTGAGTGTTCTTATTTCCAGAAAAAAAAACACTATGTGCCAATAATGTACACCTGTTCATGTACAAATGCTGTTTTTTTCCCCCCGGAGGAATTCAAACACTTTTCGATAATGAATGGCTGAGTGGTGCCTTTCTTTCAAGCAGACTTGACTACAGCACAAGTTTCAAAGCAACAAAACCGCTGTGTTGTTAAGAGTAAATACTGAAGCACAGAGTGGCCAACAGACTTCATGTTTTTAAAAGACAGTGTCTGCAAAGCACAAAAAACATCATGCGGTATTAAATGTAATTTAACCATTTTTTTTCCCCTCGAGTCCCCTGCTTGTCATGTCGTCCTCTCTGCAATAGAACTTCTCGATGTATCTGATTCTACGGTATTAACGCCTCAAAAAAATTCAACTACAGCTCAACAAATTTCACTGCAATTTCCTGTTAACCATTCAGTGTCATTTATAGGAACATATGGTTTAAAGCAAGTTTTCTATTTGACTTCAATGCATGTTTGATATTATGGCCAAAATGATCTTTTCCATGTTCGTAAATTGTTAGTGTGACTTTCTATGAACTTGCTTAAAACCCTAGCATAGAAAAAAAAAAGACATGGTGTACTTGATTGTTAAATATTGTGATGTCCAGTGTCTGCCATTTTACATTGAAAGCTTTTCTAAATAAATGCTGTGATCATGAAAATGGTGTGCGGCTACTGTTGCATTTGAAGATGAGAAATAACAAGTCAACAGCTCCTAAACAATTCTAAACTTTTATTTTCTAACAAGAGTGAAAAGAACCAAAAGCAACATTAAAATGTAAATTTTATACACAAACTCACGACAACTGTGTGTCCGCAATATCAATAATATAATAATATAATCATTTGAACCCAGAGAACAAAAAAAAAAGACAAAAGTGAGTTACAGTGAAGTTACCTTAATCTGGGAGAACAAAGGATAAACAGAGAAAATAAGAATAAAACATGTCTATAGAACGGAAGCTTAAAAAAATAAAATATAATGGGGAGGAAGGAGAAAGCCAAGACGTACAGATACTTTTGGGAAAGTAGCACCAAAAACATGAATGCCTGTTTTTAACACTTCCCAAAATGTTCTCAGTTTATTCAAAATGAATGTCCCCTCAAAACAGCAAACACAAGATTCCTTACAACTAAAAGAAGTGTGTTCATGGTGCTGTTTTCTAACATCAGCTGCAAAACCTTCTGCTGTACCTCAGCTCCAAGATTCACACTGAAACACATCTGTCTGTAAAACCCATTATATATCCAACTCCAGCGGGTTCAAGTGAAGTGAAAGGGCAACAGTCTGAGCTCAGACAGGTTTCAATTGAACTAGCATTAATACAGTTGGGATTAACATAGCATACTGACTGACCTCAGAGACAACTGATGACCAAAGACACTCGTATTACGATAAGTCCCACATTGGTCCAACATAGTCCGAATATGTTCACAGGGAAAAAGGTCCGGGGAAGAAGGGGCAGAAAGATGGGAGTAAGACAGAGAGGTTGAAAAAAAATGAGATGGATGAGGTTATGACTGAGTTAAGGGTAAGTAAATGGAGTGTAGAGGAGGAGTCATCACTTTTAGTGTCTGGTGTATGAATAAGGGGGATGAGAAGGAGCAGGGTACATGGGGATGTCCTGCATCTTTCTTTAACTTGACACTGTCTTCTGGCACACATTGCTCTGTCCCACTAACACTTTTAACAGAGCTCCAGCGTAGACGACATCACGATATCTAGAGACAAAGAAAGAATTGTGTAAATGGTCCATTTTGAAGTTTAACAGACTTAAACCTCATTAACTTGATGCAGACCGTTAGCTACCTCTGGGTGGGTCTGAGCCAGGAAGCGAGGGGAAGGGCTGTGGTTAAGTGGACAGCTTTTCTTCGACTCTGTGGTGTCCACTGACCCTGCTGCAGACCCTTCCCCACCCCTGTGGCTCTGGCTCTTCCTCTTCCTTTTGGAGTCCTTGGTCCGTCCGCGGCTGCTTCGTCTCTGCTCTTCAAGCTCAATCTGAGACAAACAGGAAAAAGGCAAAGAAAACTAAGTCATGTAGCATGAGATTTACCACAGGAGGCATTTCCCAAATGTTTATTCCAAAAAAGCAGGCAAAGCAGATATAGATATATAGTACAAATCAGTTTTACACTTAACATTAATTGACCTTTCAGCTCGTGAAAGTAACATTAGTGAAAACTATGTCTCATTCACTTGCTCACAGAGAACTTCTCACCTATTTTAATCATACCAGTGTGTCTGCCTTAACAACTCCAAAACCATCTGCTGTGAAAAACAGGTATTTCGTAAAACAGAAAAGATTAAGTCTTAAGTCCACCTGAGTGATAAGCAAATCATGTACTCTGCGCGAGTAATATTTTTTTGACACAGTCATTGAGACAGGAGTCTAGACAATCTGATTAGTAGGTGAAGCCTTCATCTCATAATAGTATGTTGTCATAAATTAATCTGTCAGAAAAACTGCCTTGCATAATACAAACATTGCAACGTTAATTGTTCAGCCCTTATGTGAGACATGATTACCTGTTCTGAAAATACAAAAAAGCCTCAAACACATTCAGTGAACTCAGGTGAGGGAGCCTTTCATGGATTAAGAAAGGGTTGCACAGAGTTCTGCAGCAACATTAGAAAACTGACTGTTGTTCCATCACCCACGATAAAAGCAGACATCAAACAGCAGAGTCTTGAGTGATTTTTAGAGGTTAAGTAAATTGGTTCAGAAACATTTGAGCTATTTCATCTTCTGAGCAGTAGCACCACCTTTCCCAATAGTTGGCAAGATGGAAATTTGGTAAAGGTCAATAACTATGCTGAGTTTCAAGTAAATGTGGTTGAATACTTTCAAGCTATTACACTGACACACCAGATATGCAGATCCACAGACGCAGTGAAAAAAAAATTGTCTTTTTCTGATGATATTCTGCAATTGAGAATATCAGGACGTAAATGACACAGGTTAGCGAGTACACAATTATGTAAGGCCCTGTATCCACAGGAAGCATTTTTAGCGCTGAGAGCATCATGTTTCCATTCCAATCTTATGGAACTCATCATTTTCAGCACTCAATGCCCTCAGCGTTAAAACGCCCTCGCAGCACACAGCATTTTTTTGCACTGGGCTGAAGCGATTTTAACGCCCTTTCTTTAGAACAGAGCTATGTTGCACCGGTACCCCTTAGGCTGGCTGTAACACCATCCAATCAAGATCCAGACGAGGCGGGACATTGGACATAAACGGGAAACTTCTCTGCACTGTGGTGGAGGGAAACTGTCAACTTGGTTTATGATCCAACACTGAAGGATTTCCTTGATTCATGACAAAAAGTGAACATCCACAGCATCCGTTACAGTTTGCTGTGTTTCATGTCACCACGATTCAACCATGGACGTACGTCCGACTCACTCGTGATTACTTCATCATTATCTGAATATTCTTGTAAATTGAACTTGGAAATGCAACGCATCTCGGGATGTCATTAAATTCAAGGCTGTCCTCTAATGCACCCCCCACCCCACATACGCAAACAAACTCTGTGCATGTCTGAAATTTTCAGATTAAATTTCTAAATAGGCTTTGTCTTGGTAAATTGACTACAGATTTTACTTTTAATCCACCATATTCTCACTTGAAGAATTCTTAAACCAATATTTTGTGAGCTATATATAGTAGCATTTCAAAATGCACCTGCACATAACCATAGCAACAAAAAATGCTAGGCGAAGAGCTGGGCAGTAAGCTCTCTGTGGACACAGACCCTAAACCTCCAGGGTAATTGTACTTAATCGAAACACGAATGACATTGTATTTTCCCACTTCTTCCTAAAAAAAAAAAAAAAAATTGTAGTCCATTTTCAGCTTGTTTCACCTTGATGAGTGTGTGCAGTGTTTCTGTGGGTGGAGTAGAGGCAGCCAGAAGGACTCTGTGAATGGTGTGAGTCTGGTCCAGAGACACCTCCAGCAGATCTCCTTCTAGCTGCAGCCCCTCCAGCTGGAGCCTGGTGGCTGGAGACAGTTCTACTACTTGTCCTTTTAGTAAAGGCAGCAGTGGCAGCAGAGACTCCACGCCTGAAAGCATTTGCACAGAAGGAAAAAAAAATGAAAACAGTGCCTTACAGCATTTTCAAACGTCTGTTTACAAATGAATAGACTGTCTCACCTGTAACATTTGAATTCTTGCCGATGCCATTTTCAATTGCAGCCTGTGACAAGAAATACGTGTTGGATACATTTAAAAAATAAAATGTGAAAAAAAGGTAAAACACAGTGAGGTCAAAATTAGGCACCATATATATTTTTAAAGATTTTTTCTCTGTTGCTGTTAAAAAAGTGTCAGACTTAACAGAGCTCTTCAAACTATGCTAATTTAGAAAAAAGTTATTTTTATTTGCAAACAAAAACAGAATTACTTTAGGAAAACAAATGGGAATTTTTTTTTGAAAGAATCAACTTTTCATGGTGGGGGTGATACTTTTCAACATAAAGGTTGCTTAATCAGCTTTACAGCTCAGCAGAAATGGGTGTGTACCTGAGTGCCGTTGCTTCGCTTGCTGTTCTTTTTTTGTGGACTGTCTTCTGTCAAATCAATGACTCCATCTTCACCTTCTCCTCCTTCAGAGTCAGACAAAACAATCACCGAGTTCCCTTCTGTCTCTTTTCCCATGCCTTCCTCTTTCTCTGTGTCACTACGGAGAGCCTGTTTGAGTTCTTGCAGCTTCTGAAGTGCCTGCTGCAGCTCTGGCGTCTCGAGTGCCTCCTTGGCCCGGCCTTGCCAGGTGATGGCCCTTTCTGTGAGACACTGCAGTGCCTCTCCTTCAGGAAGGCGCACTGGCAGCTTCTGCAGAGCAACAAGTAATGCCAGGATAGTCTCAAGGCGCGGGCGCCGTGACCGCTGGCAGCGTGAACACAGGAAACGCGTGTCCCAGTCCCACCAGCAGAGGGAGTTAACTAGTGGTTCAGAGGATGGTAGCAGGCAGGGGAAAGGAACACAGCCACCATGGAACCAGTCCTTACACAGATGGCAGCGGAGCTGGGGGGCATGGGGCTGCCCACCACACACACACACAGACTGAGGAGTGTGGTTACTGTTGCCGTTCTCTTTTACAGAGTTCTCTGAATGACTGGATGTGTCCGTCTCCATGGCACTGTCCCAGCCGCCATTCTCCTTGTCCTCCTTGTAACTTGAAGCATGTCCAGATTTACACATGTTTAATTTTTGTAACCTCAGAAGTGTCTCCTTCTCTTGGTGCTCCCCTTCTTTGAAAGCCATCACCTAGAGAAAAGGAACATATTTCTATGAAATAAATACAGAATAGTACCTTACCAACATTAAAACAAAGGTATGTCTAGTAAACTCACAATGGCTGCAGGATCTCTGAGATCCTGAGCAGAAAGGCCCAGAGTGTTGGTATCAGAATCATCTAAAGGATCATCCACCGGCTCTGTCTCATCTCGCCTCCCTCTTCTTTTTGCACATGGACACAACACCTGCAGGCCAATATTTCAATTTTAATTCACACTCCACTAAAATTTGAGATCTTAGCTTTTAGTTGAAACATGGCCAAGCAGACAGACCACAGAAACTCAGCTTATAATGTTTTTCACCTCCAGTAGACTATGGGGACTGCTTTTCTTCAGGAAGGTTTTGCTGGCTTTGTCCCTCCAAGAGTGAGCACTGGCCACTTGCAATTCCAACTGTCTTAGCTCATCCATAAACACAGGTAAGTCCCTTCCAATAGCGACAAGACCCTCCAGGTCATCTAGACAAGGATAATGCTCCCCATTCTACAACAAAGAAATAATTGAACATTAAAGGAGGATATTTACAATACCAATGATTTAGATAAAAAAAAACCGCAAAAGCCTTTAAAAAGTTTAGTTTCACCTGGATTTCCTCCAGATCTGTAACCCAGGCCCGTGCTCGTGTCAGACATCCCTGTAGAGCCAGGATGTTGGGCAGCTTAACAGGAATCAGCTGGGCTTCATTTACTATTGCCTCCAGGGTAGATAGAGGGTGTTTCTGCCTGAAGAACAAAAACATGTCAAAGTAACTTTGGTTTCATCTTAACATAACTGACAGCTGAGAAAAGCCTGAGGCACCTGAAGTTCATGGAAAGCTTCATTTCACTTGTTTGTCTTACCTCTGTTCCAGACAGATCTGTGCTTTCTCCTCCCAGCGCTCTGCTATTGTGAGCAGTTCCTGAAGCTCAGCCATTGCAGTCTCCACGGAGACGCTCTGTGGCACATTGCAGCCTGCTTCCATTAGATTCCTCAACACAGCCAGAGTCACTTCTTGTCTCTCCCCATCTTCTGCTCCCAGAGTGCGCCTAACTTCTGCCAGCCAGCGGCCTTGCTCCTGAAGGCCCTGAAGCAATTTATACTCTGGTACCATGACAGCCAGTTTGGCCCCCTGCTCCAACAAGGTCTGCAACTGCTCAGGTGGTGGAGTCTCTCTCCGCCAGTCTTTATCATTGACCAGTACTTGAGCTCGGGTCTGGAAAGCCTCCACGGTCTGTAGAACAGCCTTGAAGATGCATACAGAGTACACATGGTAATTATGCAACAACATTCATTACATATCAATTGAGATGGAAGAATACAACCAAAGAGATTAAAGCTATGACAAAAATCACTCTGTTCAATCTGAAAAATGTACTTTTTTGTACCTGCACTTCCGCTAAGTGGCTGATCACACATGGCAGGTTCTGCATCATCTCTACCAAAGACTTCAGGTCTGCCAAAGTCATTTTATCCTCACTAAAAACACAGCCAAACAAAAAACATTTAAAAAAAGCAGACAGTACAAATATTAAACACATTTATGCATTTACTTACCTGTTCTCTGAGTTACTGAGAAGTTCCGTACTTGTCGTTTGGCAGTGCTCTATGTCTTTAAGAACAGTATTGAGTTTGCGGAGAAGTTCATTGTCAGGAAACTTTTTCTCTGCCGCTTCTGCCTTCAGAGCCTCCAGATCATCAATGCCTGCACAGTCAAAGTCATGACAATATTGTCTTAAAGCATTATTCATTATTTTATATATATAAAGGCTCAAAGATATTTTTTCATAATAATAGCCTACCAATCTTGTTCCCCTCTTCCTGTTCAAGCGCCTCTTTTACTCTGTTGGCCCAAAAATCAAAGGACTCAGATCGAACCTTTAATCGATGCAACATGGCTAGCAACTCATCCAGAGTATATCTGTATCTGCAGAGTGAAAGGATAACAAAACACAGACAACAGTTATCTTAACTATTCATGGCCAGTTGTGCACTGCAATATCTAGAAACAATGCTACACAAAGTATAAATACCTGAGGTAGAGTTTGTCGGTGGGGCAGTTGCACAGGTCCTGAGTGTGATAGAGACACACCAGCCGCTCTGGACATTTGGAGCAGGCAAGAGCAGAAAGGAAGCAGGTTGTCTTGCATTTATCACACTGTCTTTCATCATCAGGCAGCAGCTCAAATGCCTCCCTCTCTGCTTCAGTGATGCCCTGCAGGTACAGCACAGATTTGATTTCACATGCACACAGAAAGATATCAGAATTCTAGACAAATTTACCACAAAAACTAAACTTGTATCCACTTGTACACAGAATAAATGAATGACTGGAGACAGTGTTTCTTCCCGTAACTCACCCTTTCCATCAGATTCTTCCTCAATTTCCTCTCCTCCTGGACAATTATGAACATCTCTCGGTGGGTAGCTGCAGCAAGGTTCAGGTCAAGTTTCTCAGGGCTAGCAGCCATTTTACAAGTGAGCTCCTCATGGGAGAACACACAATACCTCCTTAGGCGTCTGTAATGCTCAATACAGGAACGACCAGCAGGCAGCTGAGGAGGACAGAAAAGTGTGGTGTAAATCACACAGTGTTGAAGACTGTGTGACAAGTTGAGTCAGACACAAACATACCCAGTCAGCAGTGCAGAAGTTGACAGCTTCAGCAAAGTTGTATCCCTGATTGAAGCCACTGTGGTAAGCTCTGGGGAATGTGATGACAAACTCACCAGCACATTGGTTGGTACGCACAACCTGCCAATCAGAAATACAATAGTCAGTGAAAGAAAATCCTTCACCATCTTCCATTTCTGTTTTGTGCCTATTGATATATGCAAAACTGACCGGCACACCATGGGCCATGAGGATATTAGGATTCATGATGGTGACCAGCTGGTGCAAAAGATCAGGCTGAAACTCAAACAGCTCTGGTGTGAGCTTCTTCATTACTTCCTCCAGTCGCTCTGCTGCCACAGAGGGAACACCATACCAAGTCTTGGGTTCACCCCTGGAAACCACAGATGAAGTTTACAACAGAATGGTCACTTTTAAATTCAAAGTTGCATTGCGCTTAACATGACATCATGAAATCCTCTTTACCAACAGCTACAGTTGTATAAACTACAACATACAGTGCAATATCAAACCACTTAGTATTTTGTACCAGTGCAGGTAGTTGATGGAGTAACTCCAGTGATCCTCAATGTGCCAACAGAAAGCAGAGAATACCATGCCGACATAGAGCCAGGGCACCTTCATCCCAGAGATGTCTCCATTAATATGGCATAGGAGTGACTGCTCCAGCACAGGCATCACGTTCAAATTCCAGCCAGAACGGGCATATTCCTGCCATGGGAGGAGGGGGGCAAATCATTTAGTAAACATTTTACTTTTGTCATAAACTATTCATAATAATTGAGCTTTGCTCAAATTGATTTTCCAGAGTTTCTGGCAGCAATAAAGTCCTTTGCTATAATTAGTAACATTGTTGGTTTTTTGCAGTTACTCTACCACATCCCAACCAATCAACAGCCATCACCAACTAAACAACTGAAGTGGAGGATGATCAGTTAGGTTTTTGTGAAGCCTTGGTTAACCTAGTATGTATCAACTGATAGTAATACATTTATAACACAGTCACAGATGTTTTGCAGTACTGCAAAAAGGGTGTACCAATCCATAAATTTTATATTTTCTATTTAGATTACACATGACTGCATATAACCTGCAACAGTACACTACAGTCTTTTAATCTTGACAATAATTTCAGAAAATATTGAAGGAAAACAACAATGCACACACCTCCTCTTCCTCTGTGAGCTTCCTCTTGCCATTGTTCATCGGGAACCCACTGCCAAACTCTTTGGAGTGTATGTCAGCTCCGTACTCAACAGTCACGTCCTCCTCAATACTACTGACTAACCTCCAGAACTCTCGCTCCACAAGCTCAGTGGGAACCATCTACACAAACAACCGTGCACAGGTTTGAGATTAGTCTCTCAAACGCTCCTCAGTGAAAACACATGATTCATAAAGAATTGGTAAGGTAGCTGCAATTACATGGACGGGCATGTTGAAGTAATCTGCTTTAAAAGCATCTGCCATTTCCCCAAAACTCTGCAGGGTATATTCACGTGTGGCCTGTTCAAAGCCAAATGCTTCTGAGGGTTTCTTGCACTCCTTAAAAAAAAAATATATATATATATTATACATATATATACATAGGGTAAATCAAATGATAAAACAATGTACCAGTGCAGGCACAAGCAGGTGCTTTAAAACAATACTTACTTCAGCCACACATTTAGGGCACCTCCAGTTGCCTTTGGGTGGATCAGCAAGTGGGGGCAGTAGACAGTAGGTGTGGTAGTTATCATCACAGCCATCACACAACATGAGTTTTTCATCATCATCTCCACGACCACACATACGGCAAACAAAAGAATCCACCTTTGAAACAAATAAGTAGAGGAGATTCAATGTAGTTTAAACCAGACTGTTTAAACACCTTAAAAGGAAAAATACATAAATAAAATAAAAAATAATTTCAGACAAAAACACCATTCACTAGGGCTGGACGATAGGATAACCTAAAAATAAATCTTTTTTTTTTTTCACAAAAAATTCAAATTACAATTGTTTCCAATTTTTTTTCCTACTTGGAAAAAAAAAAAGTACAAATGACAAAGAAAACTCAAAACAAGTTTTCCTTTTATTTGATCAAAAACTTAAAGTAATCCTATATTTCCCTACTGGAATTAAAATGCCAGCAGTTCTTCTGTTTGCTCTGCCAAAGCTTTGAGAGCTAAATAGTATACAGATTTTGGCTGGTTAATGTGAATGACTGACAGTACATTTTTTGCCCTACAGGCTGTCAGGTAAAAGGTTCTGATCTTGTTGTGGTTTCAGAATCTACTGAAGTGCATTGATTACATCAGATTAAATGTGTAAGACACTTTTTAAATGCTGCTTAAAGTACTGTACCCTACTTGCTGTAGCTAAGATTTGCATGTTTCCAAATAAACTCAAAGCTTCAAAGTGTTAAAATAACCCATATCTTTTACTGACTGGGAGGTTGCCGGTCTAATCATTTACTGTGGACCACGACAAACCATGGGCTTCCAACTAGTTTGCCAGCATCATTTAAATAGTTAGACTTTAAACTACATGTTCTATTTCGTTTGTGAAAAAGTCATTCAATAATCAAGACTACAAACAGAATGACACAGTCATCATATATTGGTCATGGGCCAAGACCTGCTAATCAAATGTAGTATGCATTGAGATGAGGTCCACGTCTAACATGACTACTGTTTAGCCTTTCCTCTGCTCAACACAAACATCTGTGGTGCTTGAGATAAATGTTCACATCAAACAAAACAGCACAGCTCCACATCACATCAAATATTGGTCGGGTTGAACTTTTATGAGGCGCAAGGGAAAGTAGGCAACATGTGCAACAACAGTATACATGGGTGTCTGGGGAGAGCCGGCAATAGAATAATAAACAGCCCGAAGTCTGTCGGTCGCTAAGAGAGTTTATTGTGCATAGATGAGCACCTCTCAAAGATAAAAAACAGATTCTCTAAACCCGTTCAGTATTTCTGCACCACACAAAGAGAGTGACATGAGCAGACAGGGTTTGCGTGCTTTCATATCACCACATAATTTAGAACTTAGTGGCAGGATACATGGGTCATTTAAAAGACAGAGGGATCTTTTACAAACTGGAAGTGGAGTTGTTTTCCACTCTGCTGACAACTAGCGAGTGGGGTTAGAAAAACACATTTAATCGAAATGCATTACAGTTAATGGCAACAGAAGCCAATGTGCAGGTCTGCTGACTATCGCACCTGTCCGATAAATGTCTCCTTTCAGCTGATTGCTGTAGGGTGGTTGGGGGGTGGGAAATGGGGAAAGAGAGGAAAGTCAGGAGGACTCAGTCAGCCTGGAAACATGGACAGTTCAGCACGGAGGACTGTGCTAAGCTGGAAAGTGGCGTTGTGGTTGCATGATGTTCCTGAAAAATGTCCCCTCTAGTCACAACAAACAGAGGATGGAGATC
>JAQQAE010004133.1:0-19199 GCA_029823295.1 Pseudamia nigra | reverse complement strand
AAATTTTAGTGGTTTTGAAACCTTGACGTTTTCATACCGTGGTATACCGTAAAACCGGTAACCGGCCCATGCCTAGTGTGAACAGCTTCCATTTCAGTGGCTCTGCTACTGTGGCTTGCCTAACGAATCAGATGGCGCGGTGGGCGGAACAATGCTCGAGACAGAAGTCGCAGGAGAGAGAGAGGGCCGACTGAGCTGAAATAACCCAGTTTTCAATTCATTTTTTAATATCGGGCCATCGGATTTACAAAAACACCCATACGATATACGTCAAAATTCCAAATATCGGTGGCGATATTCAGCCCGGCCGATAATCAGTCCACCTCTAGTATTTTCAGGGAAGTCCAATATAACTCTATGGGAGTCAGGGCTTTTTGGAACCATTACCCAGTGGCCAATGGCGGCATTACAACTTAAAGTTACATTCACATTTATGTTTAGGTATTGAGTATTTCTGCAGTAGTACAAGCCGCCTTGGGTTTTCCTCATTCCTGTTGTATATACTGTGTGACAATAAAATGAAATGAATAAAAAATGTTCCTAACCTTTTTAGTTCATTAGCACCATATTCTAAATAGAAATAAAATGCATATTTATAATACGTAATATTTATTTACTATGAAATTATTTGAATATCATACGGTATTTCATTTTGAAATATGACTGGCAGAAAGTACTGTAGATTGTTACACCTGCATGGAACAAATAATGGCAGGAAGTAGTATCCTCACACATGGTTGGAATCAGTATTGTTTCTGGATACGAATTGGGGAGTGACATGCCACCCCGAGAGCTACTTTGACTTCCTTCAGTTAAGAATAATTTTCAATTACTTTTGTAGTTGCCCTACTTCTTCTATAGCACTCATTATCCATTATTTAATAAAATGTAAACTGGGGTTGACAAAATCAAGGTTTTTGGGGTTATTTTGCACACCGTTGGAGAAAATTTAAGGTATCATCCTCTTGATGGTGGAACCGGAAACCCATGTTTGTGTGTTTTTTCTCTCTATCATTATCCAAATGATGAAAAATACCACAAAAGACAAAATATTTAAAAGCCATTGGTCTTAAAGTACGTGGTATAGTGTAAAATGGAAGTCAAAAAGATTCACTGTACTTATTACACAGCTATTTATTTGCTAAAGAAATCAATCATTATTTGATATAAAACATTTTATGATTTATTGTAAAAAGAACTGTATTTGCTTCATTTGAATAAAATTGCCTGATTCCACAGTTGGAAGTGGGTACATAATAGCAAAGGTCTATTATGTAGAAATAACAGATAAATGGAGAAATGCAAATAGAGAATGCCATTGTTGTCAACAAAGCCCTGCAATAAAACATAACACATAGTGAGAATATCCCCTGCCAACATCTTGTACCTCACCCACAATACAATCACAAACCCACAGTGAAAGAACGTAAGAATCCTCAGTGCAAAGAGAGTAAGGAAGTGAAGAAAAAAAAATAAAACAAACACCATCACCAGGGTCATGTTGCAAACAATCAGACGTTGGCGGCTGAAGAGCGAAGCACAAGAAAATAATATTCTGATTATTACACATATTCCAACTTTGAAATATGACAACATTTAAAAAATACTTGTTGAAATCTTTGAATATATGTCCTTGATAGACTTTTTCATTGCGGAGGACACGACTTTCTGAATGAATTGTTTACCTGCTGGGAAATGCTTTCACAACCCCATGTCCACGTCCACATTGTCCACATTAGTGTAAAACTCCACGGCTTGAAAATGGGTGAACCATTCACTTTAAACCTGACAGCTTTATTTATGACTTAATCCTCTATGTTCTTTTAACTTTTAGCCTACCATACGTATATAACACTATTGGTTTTCAAGAGTGGGTGTTACTACTTGTTTCAAGAAAAGACATAATAACTCAAAATTGTCCAAAAGAATTTACTTGGAACTTGCCATAATTATTGACCACAATCAAATCTCAAACTTACCAGCGTTTGAGTTAGTTGATGCTGCTGCCTGGAACAAGAAAATTTGCAAGTGCTTGAAAATAGCGGAACCAAACCAATTAACTGAAAACCTTTCATGTTTATTGATCACTGAAAGATCTTCATCCTGTCAACTTTTGAGGTAAATAGTGATAGTCAAAAAATATAATACTAAAATGGCTGAACCCATTACATGGCATTTGCCATGGTTATTGACCACGGGCGGCGGCACTGCCGCTTCTTTTAAGAAAAGATGCGATAACCTGAAAGTGTCCGGACCAATTTTCTTGAAACTTACCGTGAATATTGACCACTTCAGGATCTCCATTCTGCCAACTTTGGAGGTCAGTGGCTCTACTTGCCATGGTTATTGATGGCTATCAGGTCTCCAGTCTTCTAATAACAGGTGCTATAGGTGGCGCTACTCCTTCTGGAATAGGCGGTGCTACTGCTTGCAATTAAATTTGCAAGAGCTTGAAAGAGTCTGAAACAATGTAGCTGAATCTTGCTGTGTTCATCCACCCCTTAAAAGATCTGCAACTTTTAGAAAGGGGGCACTACTGCTTGGAAATTTAAAAAAAAATGTGATTTCTACAATGTGGCTGAATCAATTTTCTTCAAACTTGCTACAGTTATTGACCACCACATAATCTTAATCTAGTCATTTTTTGGAATAGGTGATGCTACTACTTGGAACAGGGCAGCAATGCTGGGATTCAGTGGCTGCCTTTTTTGGTGGATACCTTGCGATTGTGGGTGATTGAACAGCCTCTAGTTTTCATTGTGCATCTGTCCGTTGTCAAACCTTGCCTGAACTTTACTGTGAATTTTCCATCTAAACCCGGCCCTGGAGCCTCTCGCACGTCCCTCGTCGGTCTCAGATATTTGGTGTTCTATTAACACTCTGTTTCTGTGAAAGTCATTCCCTGATTCAACCTGTTCAGACTGGATGGCACACCCCCACAGGCTGCTCTGAGAGCCACAAAAGGGAGATTTCACGCAAGGAAATTGACAGCCACTCTGAGATGCCATTTGATAGTATGGGGAGAATGCTGTCAGTTTTCTTTATTTGAGGTGATTGCTGTGCAGCCTGTGGAGAACAAAGAATGGTGACATGAGGGCAAACCCACCGAAATAATTACTTCTTGATAGCAGCCACTCTCTGTTAGGGAATTGTTTTGTTTTTGTGAGAATAGAAGTTTCTAAAAGTCTATTTCTGGAAGCACAGAGAGTGGAATAGCAGCTCTCAATGGAAATTTAACCTCATCTAAGGCTGAAGCTTCAGGTTTCATTTTGAATTCAAAAGGACCCTTCCATCAGTCCGGGAGGGTAATGGTCCGGCGTCACACAGCTGGACAGGCACTTAGCATTGAGCTAAAAAAAAGGAAACTGAGACACTGCTTCTGTAAATTTCACATGAAATACTTTGACATTTAGATTCAAGCCGCTATCCTGGTGGCATTATCAGCTCACTCACCTCACCCCTCCTCCCCCACTTTGCCTTTTTGTCTGTTTGTTCTCTGATCTTAACGCCACCGGTTTACCTGGCAGCCCTTTGAAGGGGGATTTTTTTTTTTGTGTGTGTCAAAGCAGATAGCGGAGTCCTTCACATGTGAAACAGATCTGTATCTACTTGTCTCATCGGTGAGGATTGTATTATATTCCCTCATAAAGCTGCATCTATCATCCGCCAAGAATACCGGCCTCCGATCTAAATTTCAAATGTGAAACGGCTACACTGCAGGGGTGACTGACTTCTGCTTATAATTGGCACTCATTTTAAAGGAAAATTGTTGAAGGGGGTATGATGAGTCTAGAGAGTAATATCATATTTACAGAATGCCTCTCATTTTGAGTGCGTGCTGGCTAAGGAAAATGATTGTGTCCTTGTATTTGTGAGTAGTGCCGTAGGTGTTTGTCACGCTCTCACCACAGACCGTTACAAACCTGATTGATTTTATGTTCAGCTGTGAACAGAACCATTTGCCTCTGAGCGGCCTCAAAACTGATTTCTGCAAAACCTCATTTTCTCAAAGATGGGGAGGAAATGTTTCTCTCGAGTTACAAATCGGCGTCACAAGAGATGAATAGAGTCCCCCCTGCTCCCAGCTGGCTTGAGTTTTGTTTACGTCGAAGGGTTTGATGACAGCCATCTTGGATCAACAGGGGATGGGGGAAGTGGTGATGAAGTTTCACAGTCTATGAATATTCACGGAAAACTCAGCAGCCATGGAAACCTTCAAAAGTGCCGAGCGTCATTCCTCTGCGGTATCGTCCTGTCGCTGTTTGCTTTGAGTCGAGGATCTCAGCAACAACAGATGAGCATCTGTAGCTCTGAGACGCCGTCTTTGTTTCCTGGACACATGCCGACAATGTAGTCAGTGAATAGAGCAAGGCACTAACAAGTTTCAGCCTCATTTTCCCTTAATAATGCAGGGAAACGTCTTATGCATTTGAAAATCTCTTTTTAACATTAATGTTGGTGTAGCATCTCAAATGCAGTGTTGATCATGTTTTACATCAGTGAAAATATAGATAAAAGGCAAATCTACTAAAACAAACTGGCAATAAATGGTTCATGAACATATGGAATCCATATCTGCTCTCTTACAAGTCCACAGCAGCTTTAGTCAGACTCATTATTAAACCTCCTTTTTGCACCTTGCTTACAGCACTAATTACAGTTCTTTTTCATATAAGCAATTTTTATAGTCTATTTTTGGTTCAGGCTCTAGGCTGAGGGGGTATTATGATCACCCATCGCCAGTGACATCAAACTTTGGCTTGTTAGTGTGTGCTGTTGAGGCCAACAAATGTGTATTAGGTCAAGAACTTGGTCAAATTCAAAAACGGGTGACCTTGGCTTTGGTCAAAGGTCAAATTATCAAATTTTCTTGTTAGCACAACTATTCTTGAGCGGAGAGGCCTACGATCACCAAACTTACACCAAAGGTGTCTGAGGTCAGGACCTGCATTTTATTTAATGCTGCGTTTTATTTGATTAGAAGGACAAACAGGTAAAAACTACTTCCTTTCATTGTACATATGTCTTTATTCATTCATGCTCAAAAGAACAAAACTCAGTCAATTCACAGAGGGAGAAACATGAATATACACAATCATGTATGAATAAACAGGCAATCATAAGGAATAAGAAAGATAAAAACATAAAGCTATAATATCTATCATTCCCATTTCCCAATATCTAAAGAATACATTATATTTTGTAGTATAAATAATGTGTGGATATTTTCTGTATGCATTGTTTACCTCGAGTTCTGGTCACCTCTGTCTGACCACGTATAGTCAGTGTGATTTATCAAATGTGGCTTTGGGAGACCACTAGTTAATGTAAGTATGTTTGTGATTACTGATTTAGATGTTCTAATTTTAAATAAAGGTTTTTCATAATTTCTGTCACTGGGCCCTTGATGGATTTCTGGGATTTCTCACATTTTTTACTCAATTCAAGTTACAGATATTAATTCAACTCATGTCCTCAACTGAAACATGGAGGCTCTGAAATATACATTTATATGAAAGTACTAGGTATGCCTTTGAAAGACAGTTTGCAAAACTGGCTCAACACGATATCACAATAATTTGATATCATATTTGTTCTGCAACATTTTAATACCTTTTCTCCACTATTCAGCCTTTTTGTGTTTCCTACCTTTTACATAATTTCCATCTTGTTATATTTTTTGTGCATAATTTGCACTGGTTAATACAACTAGGGGATGTTATGTTTTTCTTGGCAATACTTTATTTAGCTGTTTGTTCATAACTTGAGAAGTTATGAGCAGATTTGGATTAAAATATCAGGATTGGTCAGAAATGGCATAAGGACCAGTCAGTTCAATTCTGGGAGTGATCTGGATCATCGTCTGGATCCAGAAGACTTCAAGGTTTCTTCAACATTGTGAGATAGGGCCATATTCAACATTTTTCCTTTTAACACAACAAATAATACCCAGAAAATTTAGCCAAAAACACAGGATAACACCATAAAATATTCTATGAAAACACAAAGTTTGATCCAGATATGGTTAATATCCTGGATATCGTGATGCAGAATACTATATGAATGAAACTGACAGCAGACTGTAGTGGAAAGGCTACTGATTCAGTAATGTGCTCACAGATTCAACACATCTTCAACATTTACGGTGCTAGATCCAGAGGAAAACCACCACTATGGACATTATTTTTTGTGAATAACTATCGACCAAATGATGGCATGTATGTGATTCCAAATCCTACTGATAGGTTTTCATGGTCAAAAAATCCAATTATGGGTCAAATACATTTAAAAATATTTCTTTTGGTGCAATAACATTTTGGGGGAAATGAGCATAGGTTCAAATGATAATGGTAGGTTTTCACTATGAAGAGAAACCAGGTTGACGGATGTTTGCGCTCCCTAGTTTTCTGGTTTTCTATGTGGTATTGTTCCATCCTTTGGGTTGACGTTGATCTTAATGTTGGGAAGGTTAGCAGTGGCAAAACACTGAAACTAAAGAAAGAAGCTTGGAAGTAAATGTAAGGATTAAAATGTCAGAAGGGCACGGGAATATCAGAACATCTTTATATTCTTTGTTACAAGTGCAGTGGGATTTGAAAGTGCCATCCCCTTTGTGCAACAAATATATACATATAAAAAAATCATTCAATAAAAATGTACACTAAAAGCTGCTAGCTGCTACTTTCCTAACAAGCATAAAAACAATGTACATTTGTACCACACTTTAATATAGTCCACTGAAATGCTGTGGATGGTACACTGATAGAAGGACACCAGCAGACTCTGTGAGATGTTGCTCTTCCTCAACACCCTCAGGAAGCGCAGTCTCTTCTGGGCCTTTTCAGCAGCTTCGTGGTGTTCACGCTCCAGGTCAGGTGCTCGTCGATGTGGACTCCTAGGAAACCGAAATCCGCCACCCTCTCCACACAGTTTCCACCAATGTTCAGAGGTATTATGTCCCCCTTTTTTTACCCTAAAGTCAATGATAACCTCCTTGGTTTTGGAGGTGTCGAGCGGCAGATTATTGTCTCTACACCAACCAGTCAGTCGCTGTATGCGGCCTCATCCCCCCGAGATAAGTCCCTCCACCGTGGTGTCATCTGTCATACATGTCCAACACAAGTATAGATTCTTAAACCTCTGCTTAATATAATAATGTATTTATACTTCATTACTTCCCTCTGGGGTTCATTAAGAAAATGTGGAACATTAGAACTTCAGACTAATTAATTCCACGGTTTTCAGAAGTGAAACTATTAGCATATCAGTTGTACTCACAGCTCTCAGTCCCTCTTCTCTTATGTTCAACATTTACAGCCGACACAGTTCACATGTTCACACAAAATCAGCAGCTAAAAATCTCCCACAGTGAGACCAAATCTGATAGAAACAGCCATCGAGGCCTCATGAGGTCTTATCAGGGATGCGGGATATGAAAATATTTGCAATATTTGAGCACGTTTTCATCTCTGCAAGAGTAAACTTTAATAAGTATTGTCGTTTCAATGCATTACAAAGGCTGTTATTTTTCTTCACTTTTACCCACACGCCTCCTCCCAGAGCCTCCAGAGATCAGGACAGATGCCAAGCCCTCCTGGTTTTTTCACAAATGGTAAAACACACTAGGGGGAAACGAAGAAAAAAGAGAGGAAATGGAAGAACAAACTGTTCAGGTGAGGAAAGATGAAAAAAGCCTGTGGGGTTTCTAAAAACAGCCCGAAAGAGACGACAAAGCGAGATGCAAATGACAAGAGGCAAGAAAGACGGGTGGGAATAACAGTCCAGAAATATCAAGGAGAGGAAGTGAAATGAATCAGTGTGTGTGTGTGTGATGTCTGATGAAGAGTGTACAGTGTTTTTGGAAATGGAGTTTACATGTCATCAAGTAAAAATAATAACAGAAACTAATTACAAGATGGAAAATGCAATTTGCGCAAATCGGTTTTCAAGCGAAACATAAAGTAGCCCTTTTTAAAGAGTTAATTATCCAGTGAAAAAAGCAGGTACTGGTTTCACGATCCTGTATCTGTGTCCATGTCATCTGTGTTTATGTCGAAATACCTGCTGCATCAACCGGGATAGTTTGACTTGAAACTTGGAACGGCTACTCCTTTACATGTATGTCTCTAAAAATTGTACATCTGACAGTAGTTGGTTTGCAGGATACTTTTTGCTTTTACTGAGTTACATTAATGATGAAAATAGTGTCCTACTCCGTTACTTTTAGCCACACCGTAGTGAGTGGGAGCATTTTTTTCCAAATAACGAGGAAGAGCAGACATATTATGCACTGCTACTTTGTCAACCCGAAACAGTAGAAATGAACAAAGTCATTACATGAGCAAAAAGTTAGCAAAATAAGCAACAACATAAGCAAAATTAACAAAAATAATTAAATCAATAGGCGTCTAAACTGATTTACTTGAAACTTTCTATGGTTATTAATTACTGCAGAATCTCCATCCTGTCAGCTTTTGACATAGGTGGCGCTACTGCTTGTAACATGAAATTCACTCAATACCAACTTTTCATCTTTCCCTTGAATTTGTTTTTCTTTATATTTCAGCTATCACAGAATCATATCGTTCTGCCATGTTCATACTTTTTTCCCCATAGACTCGTTTTTGGCTGTTTCAGTGTGGCTTTGAATTCAGATCAGCCCCTTTTTTGTTGGCGCCGTGGATTTAACAGTGCTTGGCACATTTTCTTTTCTAACGCCCATTTTTGTGTGTGAATTTGTGAATTTTGTGCGTGAAATATGGAGTTGCGCTTGCACGTGTGCACTGTTATTTATTTTTCTGTCCCAATCCTGTATGTTGCTGTTGCAAAGAAATTTCCCCAGTGTGGGATAAATAAAGTCTTATCTTAATCTTATCTTACATTACCCCAGGATGTCAGGGTAATTTTGGTGGTTTTGGTGGTTCTGGAGGACGAACGGAGGACAGTCATTGTGTATCTGTGATTTCACAAATATCCAGAGACCCAATTATCTGAACGGGGCCGTGTGTTGTTCCTCATATAGTTTTAACATCTTAACATATTTTTAGGTCCCTCTGGCCTGTTTTATAATAAGAAAGAGCATGATATCTTATTTTTCACCATATGCCTCCTTTAACATACTTTCGGAAATGAAAAATACACTCAGGACATCATTGTCTTAAAATGAATATAAATGAAAATGTTGTCACATTTTTCATCAGTTATGGGCTAAAATCACCAAAGTAGAACCAAACCAACTGGACTCTGTTTTACTCCAGCGTTCAGCAGCCGTACTCTGCATTCGCACAGTATGATCTCTGCTTTGCACATTTTGTCATATTTTCTCACATGGTTTCATCTGCTCTCATGCGGCAGACGGTGTCCGCCTCCTTCAACATGTTTCATAAGGACGCTGATCGAGGAAATGAGAGGAATGAGCTGTGGCGTCTCGCTGTTCGGCAGCTACTTTAATATATTTATATCTGTTCAGATTCCTGTTCAGCAGAGCAGGAAATGAAATATTCAATTCTTCTTTCAGTTAAGAATAATGGCTGTGCCGATTGCTAATTAGCTAGTAAATAATCAGGTGTTGTACAGTGAAGCAGAGAGAAAGAGAGCGTATTAGTGTTGTTTTCCAGCTTTGCATTCACATCAGATGGATTCTCCTTTGCACAGGCTGCAGAGAGTTTGTGTAGGCGTCACTTTTTGAAAGCGAGTTAATTTAGGTGCTCATGTGAAGCTTTTTGATTTTTAGTGAAACGGAGGAAGCGGTGGGCATCAGGAGGATTTGATCATGTAGAATATCCAGTTATCCTATGATCAGACCTGCATAAATCACTTCTTAAAATAGTCATCTAGTTGTCATCTACTGACTGTTCACTATTCAAATGCACCAAGTGACATGTTTTAGCTTTGTTTTTTCTATTGATGCCTTCAATGTACACGAGTCTCAGTTTATCACTTAGTTATGTTGGCACTTCAAATTCTGTGAAAATTAACCCTACAACTCTTTTACTGTCTAGCTGCCTCTTGTACCCCCTATTAACAAGTTAGTTTAATTCCTACATGGCCCTAAATTTCAGCTGAAACGGTAGCAGGAAACCATTGTACCACATCAGTATCCTCCCGGGTTTCAGCTCTGTTTCAAACAAACATTTTCACTGGCCGTCATGGGTTAAACCAGCTCAGATTCAGGCATAAAAGCCTACGCTCGTGTGTGATCCATCAAAAAGGTCATATCTCGCCAATTTGGGCCTATGAAACCTTCAGTCCGGCAGTTGAAAACAGTTGTCATTTGCGTGTTATGCCCCTCATTTTACAACACGGGGATGCAGAATACGACCAAGAAGAGGAACCGCTCTGACCACGAAACAGAAAATATCCAATAGAAAACGTCCGGATGGACTGAGTCACATGAAAGTGACATCAAATAAAGTCAATAAACTTTACAAACCACTGCACCACAGTGTAACCAGCAACAAGAAACTCCAGTTGAATATAAACCTACAATGATATAAATATAAAATTATAATGATATAAATATAAACCTACAATGCACTCGTTGAATTAATTATATACGGGTTAAAAAATATTCACACCTGACACTGCACAGTCAGAGTGTTAGGGAGCAGGTGAGCAGAACCACAGTGTACCAACTGGATGGTGGTAAAATAAATGAATGAAATCATGGCAGTATGTTTGTATCATCTGTTTTATCATAGAGTTTAGGTTAAATCCGTAGCTCACGGGGCAGCCAACGCCAGCTGCCCTGGAATCTGACCCAGATGTAAGGTTCTGCAGCGCAGGTAAAGAGAGAAAAAAAGAAAATCTGAAACAAAAATATGAAGGATTTAATCAGACACTGTGTACCATCTGCATTTATCTATACATGGCAAAATCACACTTTGTGTACTGTGTCAAAATAGAAAAGAGGAAATTAAGCACAACACCAAAAACCTGGTAATTCTGTTGGCTACGTTTCAAACATTTTTCAAAGTTATTTAATAGTGATATAACACAATATCTACTTTGTCATAATATATTTTATGAAAGGTAACATACTCTGACATGATGAATATGTGAATGAATGATGATGAATACGTTGTTCACATGTCAATAAGAATATTTCAGACAGATTTATTCTGCTGTTCCTCCGTCTACACTGACTCCAAACTTCAGAGTGGACATGAGGTTTGATCATATCCTACGATCACATCATACGCCCATTTTTTTTCCCCGCAGGGTCCTTTGATAAATGACGGCCAGTGTGCATTGTTTTAGAGACTTATTGTGAAAAATAAAATTGAGCATATTTTTCTGTTTAGGCTCTGAAAATAGCATTTATGAGTCACAATTCTCACTCAAAGGAGGAAGAAAAATACTCTGCTAAGTGGAACTGAAACAAGCCACTTGAATTTCTGGCTGTTTGTGATGTCACAAACGTACAGTCAGTGTCGTCAGGCCACAGCAGAGCCACCTGTCGTAACTCGGACATGTCTCCCAACATTCGTGATTTATGTACAATTCACATGACACTACATGCTGTTGTAACACTTTTAGGTTGACCTTCTTCTTTTGGACATTTATGTTAAATTTAGACTTTGTCTTCTTTCTGCAGTTGTCCACTGGCACTTTATGCATTTTATGTCCTTTCACTCTTTCTATGTCACACACTTGAACTGACACAACCTTTTGACAGCACTTGAAATTTGATTTAATGGTTCCCACTGTCCAGAGTTACACTTCAGCTGGCAAACAAACTTTCAGTCTTCCAAAAGCCAGAGTCGCTTCATTCCTGATCCAATTTAAAAGCAGGAGAACAAACTATTTTCAAGACAAATTTGAAAGCAGAAATTCATGTATACTTTGTTTTGTAAATGCATAATAGTAATAGTATTTACAAAATGAAAACCTAATATTCCATTACAAAGTGTAACTACATTTGCTGCTGTGAGACTGATCATTTGGAATAAAAAATAACAAATAACAGAAATACACGGAGCTACAGTAAACATGCGCCGTTAGTGGCCAAATGTCATATTTACATTAAGTTAAAGAGTCCATTATTTCTCACAGTGCAAAGTATAATTAGAGCACAGTTGGTAGAAAATAGCTGGTCCCTAATCTATAAGACTACACATGGAATTCATGTGGGGGTCTGAAACTAATTTCCATTAAATTGGTATTAAAGCCTCACTAATTAAATAGGCCCACAGAGGTTTCCATCTTAAAGAATGAAAAAAAGTCCACAGTTTTTCAGCAGCTGCTTTAGCCCAGTATCACTGTGAAGGAAAGATAGATGTGTGTTTACTGGACTGACTGGTATTTTCATAAATAATATCATATTTATTTTTAAGGCATTTATTTAAAACTGGTTTAGACTCCATCCTGTTTAGGGTTAAGGGGGTAATAGAAGAACCGATGTAGAAAAGATGCCAAAGCCAGATTTTTGCCAGTCTGAAATAATAAATACTCTAATGAGAAATAATGAAGCATAATGTTTTACCGCATTGCAGAGTCTGTCCTTCAATTATAAAACATAAACAGTTCTTTATGACCCACAGTTGCATTTTGTTCTGTAGCACAGTTATTCACTCAGGCCCCAAACTTACTGGGATGCAGAAATAGCAATAAGTGAGACATTATTTTATTCTGATTGAGTGTTTTTCCATTTTATCTCCAGAGGTAATTGGAGCGGCAGGTATATTTTTCTCCTGTCTGTTTACTGCCTGTGTTGTTGGATGCTGTATTTTTCCTGCAGATCAAATAAAGTGACCTCGACAGTGGGCATAGAGAGGGGGTCAGATGAGTCAACAAAACCTTTTGTGTGTTTACTGTTTCAGACCAAAATTCAACATTTTTTCCTTTAATCTACGACCGTTTTATAACTACTCACTTCTCTACGGCGACAGCAGTTGCCCTCCTACTTTGTCGAAGGACTTATTTCACATCCTGCCACGATGTAAGTAAAATCTTTTACCTTTATTTACTCTAATAATATAGAAATAGTGAAGGAAGGGTTTTTGTCCAGTGTCTGTCTCTGTCGTGTAGTGTCTGTTGTCTATGTTCTATCTCTACTCTTTCTTTTGTCTCTCCTCTGTCCACGAACCCCAGCCAGTCGGGCCGACGGCCGCCTACCCTGAGCCCTTGGTTCAGCTGGAGGATTTTCTCTACAGTCAAAGGAAGTTTTTTCCTCCCCCTCGTCACCCCAGGCTCACTCTAGGGTTTTAATGAGTTTGCTCTCCGTATAGTCTTGTACGTCGTGCCTAGATGATCGCTGGCACTATAAATAAATGCAATTCCATTGAGCTTTTCTGCAGTTATAATTTTTCTTTTACATTTTTACTTTACCTGACGTTTCTTGTCCTGCGCTTTTTTTTAGGAATTTCTCCCATGACCAGTATCAATGTATAGCAGTAGTGGGAAAAAATATCAATGCAGTGTAATATCACAGTACTTTGTTCTGCAATGTTGTATCAATACAAAAATACCAGATATTTATAATTATTAAGGAAAAGAAATGTTCATACTGTAAGTGTTGTGAAGTTGTTGCATTGTTCAGAATTCCTTGGTCTACTGTTTCCAGTGTTAACTGTCAGTGAAGCTGGACAACAAGGACAGTAAAACGGCTAAATCCACGGGGGAACTATGACACTTTTATGTCTAAGTTCATGTTTTATACACTTTAATTATATTTTTTAAGAAGAAAGTGCACTTTTTTTATCTTTATGTTCACCTACAGTTTCACAACAACGTAAAACTCACCAAAGTATAAGTTAATGAAGTGAGTTCAGTTGACTGAATATCTCATTGTTAAACGTGCGTTATTTAGACATGGGTAGTACTCAAGTACATTTACTCCTTTAAATGTACTAGTGTAGTTTTTCTCAGAAAATGTACTTAAGAGAGTAGCTGTTTTGTAGAATACTCTTCATGCTGACTCAGTTATATTTGTAATGAGTAGAAGTAAAATAAAAAATTAATTAATTCATTTTCTACCCCTTAATACTCGCAAGGGTCACGGAGGGTACTGGGGCATATCCCCGCTGACTTGACAAATGTGGGGTTCACCCCGGATGAGTCGCCAGGTCATCGCAGGGCTGACACGTAGAGACAGATAAACATTCACATTCATACCTATCAGCAAATTAGAGCAACCAATGAACCTACGTAACCCCTAGTGCATGTTTTTGGTTGTGGGAAGAGGCTGGAGAACCCACGTAGAGAACATGCAAGCTACACCCAGAGTTTGCATAAAAGTATGAAAGTTGAAATTTTTATTTAAGAAAAAGTCAATGTGAATAAACCAACAAAATGTAACGAAATGTGCAGAAATGTACAAAAATAATCACAAAAAGCTACAAAATGAACAAGAAATTATAACAGCCATCATTGACTGTAAAATTCTCTATTTTAGTTCCTTCTACTTTCATATCCATTGTTTTTAAGGGTTTTATATTAAAAACGTGTAAAATCCAGTTCGATTTGATCAAAATCGCTTGTTTCTCTCTTATTTCTCATTAAAAGTAAAACATAAGAATAAAGAAAAGGGGACAAAATAATCATCAGGAACTGTTAAAAGAATACAAACCTCAAAAGATTATGTTCAGAATGTTAAAAGGAATACATAATTGTTTCTCACGGTATGTTACTCTATTTACACAACACACAGCTTTGAAAATAATTATCACACCACTTGTGATTTTCTATAGCAATTAACTCTAATAGTCTTTCAGATAACCTTTAGATATTCTGTTTTTGCATTAGGTATTTTGTCTAGATTGTTCCACAGCTCCACATGTTCTTAATTAATAAAAATCCCGGTGGCTTTGCATGTAACATTTATGACAGATTTTGGCTTTTTGTTCGTTTGTCACAGTCATTATTTCCAAAGCCGTGTATAACAAACGTTTAGATTTTTATGATCCTGTAAAGGTTGTGTAGTAAGTAGATAAAACAAAATCAAGGAAAATGTTTCATAAAAGATGTAATCCTTCCATCTCATTGTTTACGCGTCTGCTGCTCCTCCTCTCTGCCGTGGTGCATGTTGGGAAGCAGGTCGGACTGCTGATGTTTTTCCTCTTTCGGGGCTTCGTCTCCTTCCCATGTCTCGTATCCACATCAAAGCTGCTGATCTGCCGCTCACACAAACCTCCTCCTTGAGCGAGCTGGGAATTACCTCCATGTGTAATATTTCCTGGCCCATCCGTTTAGCGGCGGCAGATCCCTCCCCCTCTACGCCGTTAGTCAGTCGACATATTGAGGACATGGTGAAGGCTGTACGTTAACGCTGGAGGGAGTGACACACTTTAATGGAGCAGGTGGAGAGGAAACGAGAAGAAACTTTCTCCATTCTGTTAGAATTCAGTTTATGGATGAGACATAAATACACATAGCTTCTATTATTATACATCCCCAATTAGCATATGAAGTATGGCTATTAAAAACAAGACTAATGCTGTAATACAATTTTATTCAATGTGTTTCTCCTTCAGTCTCGTCTTCTCCTGCATCGACACGTTCAGGTCTTCCACTGATCGGAGCAGTGTGGTAGGTTCTCCTTCAGAACCTCTGTGATTCTTTTCTTAACTTCTGACACAGACTCAAACGTGTTCCTTTGACACAGATTTAATCTTAGGAAAATAAGGTGATCAAGCACTGTGATTTGTGTTTGGACCCGAAGCTTCTTTACTGCGAATGCAGTGTGGGCTGGAGTGTTGCCTTAATGAAGAATGAAACCATTTTTCACAGCTGTGGTTTCTCTCATTCATTTTAAACAACTGGTTCATTTTGTTGCATGTTTTCAAAAGGTTTTGATGTGCATGAACATCCAGAACATTCATTGTCTTGGATCCTCGCTGCCTTCACTAAATCTTTTGTGACATGCAGTGTTCCACATGCGTCTCATTTAATGGACAAAAACATTTGGCTGCTGTTTAGATCAATTTCATGCAAAATTCCAAGTTAATGTGTTGCTCACCTTTTAAGCTAATCATTTTCCGACGCCTTCGCAAAAACACGTGCAGTCTCATTATCTAATAGCCACACCTCGTACATCCATGTACATTCACTCTAAAAATAAAGAGCTGTCCAAGACCAATAAGTTATACACTATGTACGTGATATGTTCAGTATGTGTTGATAGTACAACACTGACAATTGTTTGCTTTCTTTCCAGTCTTGTGTTTGACTGAACTTGTTCTAATTCTATTTATTTGCCGGCAGCACTGCGTAGTTGGTTTAGAGAAAAAGTCTGCAAAGACAAATCTGTTCATTAAGATTCAACAGCAACTACTGTCTCTCCATACTCACAACTAAAAAACACTTTTATTATTAAAATGCCCTTTGCCATTGTATGGAAGCCACAGATACATCGAATGTCAGTGTTTCTGAACGATGAACACATTTTGCATTAACATTTCCGGACACACATACTGTATCATTACCATCTGTGTCTCTCAGAAATCGTGTTTTGTGTGTGATCCGATCCAATGGCTAGTTAACACCTATAAGGAATGATTTAACACTGGAACGGCTTAATCTCACTGCTCAACTTTGGTGTTTTAACACACCTACCGTTGTAACAACACTTAGGCTGTTTGCTTATGTCTCACCCACAACCGTCAGCTATTTCAAACTCAACAAGTCCTCCAAACATGATGTTAAAATGTGCTACTTATGGAGTTTGAAGCAGATGATAATTGTTGTGGGTGACAAATCTGCACTTTAATCTGTTTAAAACTCAACAAGTCCTCCAAACATAATGTCAAAATGTGTTGTTGACTTTTGAAAACATATAACTCGCCCTACAAAATGCAAATGCTATTTGCAAAAGCATTCAGAGTGTTCTTTGTTTCTTTATTTATTTGCAGTGCTGCTTGAAAATTTGTGAACAGTGGAATAATCTATATTTTTTTCATAAAAAACAACACGACCCAGTTAAACAACTGAGACAAACGTGGTCATTTAGACAACATCCCAAAGCACAAAAATTATTCCTGTCCCTAAACAAAGTTAAATGTTATGGAAGGAGCCAAAGTGAGCAGGATACAGTATATTAGGAAACTCACCAATTTGGAAAAATCAGCTGAAATTTCTGTAAGTAGCCACACATGACATTTACCAGAAATGTTTAGCTGCATTTATTGCTACACATGGGGGTCAAACCAGGTACTGAGTGAAGGGGACCAAGCAGTCAGGCAACAAGGAGACCAGGATGAAATGTTCACAAAATGGGGTTTTATTCTCCCAACAAAACACAAAGCGAGTTTGCTGTTGAGGCTCGGCGGGACCCAAAAACAGACACAAGAGTCGGAGGCAGTTCTGAGTTCAGTCCAAGGTTGTTTTATTGCAGTTAGGCACAGGCTAAGGGTTGCAGGTGAGTCTTGGCTGCTGAGGAGCTCAGGTCGGGCAGGGTCTGGAAAGGTGGGTGAGTAACCAGGAGTGGAGACGAACCACAGAAGATCTGAGGAACAGGTCGTGGGATCTGGCAGAGGAGTGAGTTGATGCACGGTATGTAGCGTACACGGCAGCAGATGATGAGTGGCAGCTGGTGGACCTGGCTCCTGCACACCTGTCTCCAGTCTGGAACTAATTACTCACACGCACACACACAGAGGGAGAGAGGACGCCTGCAAGAACAGACAGAGGGCACGACAGTTTACAAATCAAATTTCAAGCAGTCGGCCTATAGAAGAGGTCAAAATAACAGAACTGTACTCGTACCACGTTAACAGAACAAACTGACCTGAACACAGAGGGTGGCCTGGCCAAACCGTCATACACTGAAGTGGATGCCGACTAGAACTAAATACAAAGAAAAGCTATGGTCTGATGAGCTGGTTGGAGGATTTATCTCTGCTCCACCCTCGGCCACGCCTTTTGCTCCACCATGAGCTTCCACCATGCCCAGTAACTCAAAGACAAAAGAGAAAAGGATTAATATAACAGAATAAAACTGAAGAATAAAACAAATAATTTGTGTGCGCTCCTTAAAAACAGTGCAAGGTTGAAATAAATAATGTAAAATTAACTGTGTATGTTTGACTGTGTTTGAACGTGTGCTTGGCTGCAACTGAAATAACCATGTGGTTCTGCTTAACTCATTAAAATGAAATGCGATGAAATAATGAGGTGGGAAGGTGTCGGATATTTCCCCACTGTGGCTGTGGACTCGCACTGACAAAGGCTCGTGTACTTTTGCCACTCGCTGAGTTGTAAAAGTACATATGTGTGAGTATGTGTGGAGTCCAATTACTTTATGATTCACTCAAGTAGAAGTATTCGTAAAAATAAATACTTACGCTGTTTGTTGCTTAATGAAATCGTTTTTTTTTTTGCTAACTTTGTTCATTTTTTATATTTTGTTGATCATTTATCTATTTATGTATATAGTACTTTGATGATCATTTGTTGCTTATTTTTGCTAATTTTCTTTTCCTTTGTTCATATTTTGTCTGTTATTTAGTCCATTTTGTTCATTTTTGTAATATTTTAGTTATTATTTTGCTCCTTTTGCTTACTTTGTTGAATTTTTTAGGGTCATGTTGCCTATTTTGTCATTCTGTTAATATTTTGTTGACTGTTTTGGTATTTCTTTGCCATTTTTTTTTTAATATTTCAGATACCTAAAAAGGAATCTGACCCCTGTGTCCAAATGGCTGAGTACGAGTACATCTTTTCCATCACAAATATAACTGAGTTAAAGTAAAAGTATTCTGCAAAACAGCTACTCTCAGAAGTACGTCACTCAAGTATTGTTCATGTAAAGGTGCAAATGTACTTGAGCACTACCCACGTTTGAAAACAGGACTATATTCCTCAATAAAAATAAAACAAAGACCAAGTAATCCATTTAGTCTCATTTGTGTACTTGGGTTCCGTTTATCTACCGTGGATCTACTTTTAGGTCCTGTATGTGACAACTCAATGTTGTAAACAAGTAAACATTCCAGCAGGTTTTAGGAGACGTACAGTAATTATTCTGCTCATTCATACAAGTTTTTTTTTATCATCTTTATCAATTGATATTTTCTTTGAAGGAATTTTATAGTATGGTTTAAGCACTGACAGCATAGGCAGAAAAAAGTCCCACTGCATGTACTAATATTTAAATCAAACCACAACTTTGCTTTGACTGTCTAAACCAGGGGTCGGCAACCTTTGCGAGCAAAAGAGCCATTTTAGCGCCTCTCCCACTAAATATAATTTGCCTGGAGCCG
>JAQQAE010004132.1:0-19199 GCA_029823295.1 Pseudamia nigra | reverse complement strand
CACTCAACTTCTTTGGCCGACCATGGCGAGGCCTGTTCTGAGTTGAACCTGTCCTGTTAAACTGCTGGATGGTCTTGAAGGTGCATTGAAATCTTTGATAAGTAGCATAGTACATTAACAACTAGAGTCTGTCTTGATCAACATTTCAATAGTGGTATACACAAAGTAGTAGAAAAGCAAACATTATTAAAATAATAATACAATATATAATATAATAATTTATTTTTGACTGTGAAGAGCCCCATGTGCTCCTGTCTCTGTCTATTAAAGATGCACAATTTTCATTTTTTATTAATGACCAATCTGTGCACTGATACATGGAAAAATACCATACAATACTATAAATGAATACAATAAATGAAATCAAAAACTTTGATGCAAAACAAGGCCAAAGTGCACTCAGGTGCAAAATGTTATGGCCATATTTGTGCCAGCATCATTAACCCCAAGTCTTTTGTGGCTACATGCTTTAAGTGAAGCAGTGCTTTTCTGTAGTTTTCTTATCCGTCTGATTTTTTTTCCAAGTTCGTTGTACATCTGCTGATATCTCATCCTCATTTAGATCTGGGATCCATTTACTGATCGTTATGAGGTTCCGGTGCCATTGTCTGTTCCATCTGCACCTGAGACTGATGAAAACAAAAGGCTTTACAAGGTCCATGTCATCAGCAACCCGTTCGGCATCCAGGTCATAAGGAAAAGCACAGGAACCAAGATGTGAGTGCTGAAATCTGCTTCATGAATTTCTCTAGCTATAGGCTATCTGGGAATGATTAGATCATAGATTCTTATGTGAAATACAGTGGTACCTTGCTGTATGAACGCTTTCCTCTAAAAAATATTCACTGTGCAAAAACTATTTTATCCAAAAATGTGTCCCGGTGTCCGCATAAAACATTGCGTTACGAAAGAGATATCACGTGCGGCAGGCATGCACCAGGCACACACCATCAATTCCGGGTTTATCACGATGAAGTGCAAACGTTGTGAACTTCGCACTGTATACAGTATTTGCCTTTTTTCACCTAAAATACTGCTTCATTTTGTGTTTTCATCATGGAACCTAAGAAGAATGGTACTGGTGACAGGAAACCCCGTACTGCAATGTTGATGCATGTGAAATGCCAAATCATACAAAAACATTCTCGTGGCGCTCAAGTGACCAACCTAACAAAGGAATACAACCGGAGCGCTTCTACCATATGCACAATACTGAAGCAGAAAGAAGCTGTCATGTCTGTGAATTCAGCTAAGGGAACAACAGTGCTTTCAAAACAGCGGTGACCTCTTCACGATTATGTGGAGTGGCTATTGCTGCTTTGGATTAAGGAGAAGGAAATGGCTGGTGATAGCATCATAGCCATAATTTGTGAAAAAGCTTGTGTAATCTATCAGGACCTAAAACGAGAAAAGCCCGAGCATGGCCACAGAACCACCAGTGGAAGATTTCAAGGCCAGCCGCGGTTGGTTCGACCAGTTCAGGAGACGCATGGGAATTCATTCGTTGGTCAGTCATGGGGAGGCAGCAAGTTCCAATCGGAAAGCTGCCGATCAGTTTGTTCAGCGCTTCCAAGAGCTTGTGATTGAAGGATACCTTCCTCAACAAGTGTTTAACTGTGATGAGACAGGAATTTTCTGGAAGAAGATGCCATGGAGAACTTTCGTCATGACAGAGGGAAGAAACTGCCAGGTCATAAACTGGTGAAAGACAGATTAACCCTGGTGTTTTGCTGCAATCCAAGTGGGGACTGCAAGATTAAACCTCTGCTCATTTACCACTCTGACAACCCCCATGTTTTTAAGGCTCACAAAGTCTTAAAGGAGAAATTACAGGTTTTGTGGTGAGCCAGTACAAAATCGTGGGTGATCTGGCAGTTCTGCGTCCAGTATGTGAACCTAGAAATAGGACCTAGCATCAAAAACATACTTGTTGGAGAACAATTTACCTCTGAAATACCTGCTCATCCTCAACGACGTGCCTGCCTATCCCCCCGGTCTGGAGGATGACATTCTGGAGGAGTATAAGTTCATCAAAGTCCTCTACCTTCCACCTAACAACACCCCCATCCTACAGCCTGTGGACCAGCAAGTGATCTCCAATTTCAAGAAGCTCTACACAAAGCATTTGTTCAGGCGGTATTTTGAGGTCACTGAGAACACAGAGCTAACCATTCGCCAGTTTTGGAAGGATCATTTCAACATTGTCGTGGCCCTCAAAATCATCGATTTGGCATGGCAGGGTGATACTCGGAGGACCTTGATCTCCCCCTGGAGTAAACTGTGGCCAGACTGTGTCACCGAGCACTAGTTTGACGGATCCGAACCCGAGCCCGTAGCTGAGGAGATAGTGTCAATGGACAAGTCCATGGGCCTGGGCGTGGATGAGGCTGACATTGATGAACTTGTTGAGGAGCAAGATGATGCACTCACAACTGAGGAACTCGAGGAGCTACAGACACTGTAGCAACAGGAGCTTCAGCAGCAGTTCAGCAGAAGAGAGGGAGGTGGGGATGATGAGGACGAGGAGGTCATGACAATAGCAGAGATTAAGGAGATGCTGTTCTACTACAAAGCACTTCGGGGGTTCATAGAAAAAAAACACCCTGAGAAAGTGTTCACTGGTCATGCATTGGCCCAAGTGAATGACATTTGCCTCACCCATTTTCATAACATTTTAAGGAGTAGGCAGAGGCAAACCTCTTTGGACCGCTATTTCAGCAAAAGATCATTGCCTACTGAAAGTGGTAAAGTGGCCAAAGCAAGTAAAAATCAGAAAAGAAAAAAAAAAAGATAAAACAGAAAACATACAATGGAAAAATAACACAAACAGTGTTAAGTTCTTTCTTAGATTAAATTTGCTGTTTACGTTTTGTACTGTACATAGTTCATTTCTGCTGCCACCACCATCAAACTTCAACTGCGTCTCCGTCTCCTCCTCTGGTAGGTGTCTCTATACAGTAAATCATTTTTAGAACTACAGAAATTTTATGCATTCGTTTTCACATGATTAACATAACTTCATTTTCATATAATAATAATGAATAATTGTGTGCGTACGGGTGTGTAATATATAGTGTATATGGGAGTTTTCGTGGGTTCCGTAACAGATTAATACTATATTTACATATATTCATATGGGGAAAACCCGCCCTGGTGTAAGAAATAAATGCTGTATAAGCCTCACGCCAAAACGGATTCATTTCGTACAGCGAGGTTCCACTGTATTGTATAATGTATTCTACTGAATATTTACTTGTGTTATAAGACTACATGCCTGAAGGTTAAATAAACAAATACAACCATCCACACTATCAAACCATTATAATATGCATGCAGTCTGTGCTCACTCATAATTTGACTACTTAATATGGGTGATTCACTGGCAATTTAGGGCAATGTAGATGCTACTGTTAACAAAAAATAAAGTGAGGCATGGAGTAAAAACTCCAATGCAATTATTTTTAGGTCAAACAGTTTTTTTTTTCCTTTTGAGATTAAAGTAACAATGCTGAATCAGCTCCTCTGGTACCAGGGGTATCCATTCAGATGCACTCAGAAAAGTTGCCCTGTGTGTAAGCACAAGTAGTTTCCTCTTGTTCAGCAGTCATGATGCTGCCACATGAAGCAGTAAAGTGTTAGAAATTTTATTCAAAGCATATCTTTAAACAAGGGTGGCATTATTCTGTAGTTAAACCTTCCACGTTTTTTTGCAAGTGTCACTTGAAATTTTACTAATTAAAAATTTATGAACCATTTTGAAGGGATTCCTGCAGTTTCCTATGTTTATTTATGTCAAACTTCTTTTGAATAACTCCATTTGACAGTAATTCCTTCTTTTCCTCATTGATTTAATCCTCTGCCGTTTTTCTTAGTTGGGATTCTTCAGTGCCTGGTTTCACCTTCTCAGACATGTTCATCCAAGTGTCTACTCGACTCTCATCAGAGTTTGTCTACGGTTTTGGAGAGACAGAACATCCCACTTATAACCACAACCTTAACTATCACACCTGGGGCATGTTCTCCAAGGACCAACCTCCAGGTGTAAGTATAAGACTAAAGTTCAACTTCATACAAAAACATGTACCCACACATGAATATAGTGAACTGCTTTTCATCATATGTAGCTACTAACGATCATCTGAAGAAATTTATCAGTAATCAAGATTTAACATTCAACCAGTTTTCTATATAAAGCAGTGCAACTGTTTTTTCTCCTTTTTATAAGCGCTGGTATGTTCCATCCAATCAATTTTGGGGGTTGTTATGGCATATTTGATACAGCTTCGTGCACCGAGTGTTTTTAATATTGAACTCTGTAGAGACTGCTAAGGTGACTTGTAAATAACCTTGGTACACAGTATGTAAACTTGTCTTTCTCACAGTCATGTCTCTGTCACTTTGATGTGACAGTATTGATATGAACACTGGTTATTGAGTGTCATCATGTTTTCTCTTCCTGTGTCAAGGCCAGACAGGATGAGATTTCCACCTGCATCAGCATTATCTAGCCTAATTGCTGAGCTGTCAAGGCAGCGCCACAGGGTTCAGACAAATGTTATAGGGCCCCTCGGAGAGCAAGGGAATTAGAGTGAGGGGAAAAATACATGGGAAAGGAAAGCCAGAGGATAATCACAACAAAAAAATGAGGAGACAAGATGCACTAAGTTCATATTATATACATACAGTATTACTATGCAATTTAAATACTAGTTTTGACTGTTTTTGTCTAAGTAAGACTACAAGTCTAATAATCAAAATAAAGTTACAATTGTAGCATTATAGTAGAGGCAAAAAAGTAACAATGTATACATAATGCATATACAGTTCAGTGACGTTCATCTCATTTGGCCTTGTCTGTTGTTTTTGGAACTGAAAGCATCACAACAGGGAACTTGAATGTAAGATTTCAGTAACTGAGTTGTACAGAACATATATAGGAATATAATGTTAAGGTACATACTTAATGAAGTCAATTCTGTGTTATTTAAGACTTCAGTCTTGGTCATGTGAATAATGTAAAAGGCATATGAACACAGTCAGAAGGTGCATTTAAAAGCACCTAATTTTTAAAAGATATTTATTTTTTGAAGCATCTACATTTACATCTGCAAAAAAAAAATCCTTTATTCAAATAAATTGTGAGGTAGCAAACATATTGAGCCATGCAATAGTTCATGCAGGAAGAAAAGAGTCTTTTTTGTCCAATCATTCATGACTTCATTCTGGCCTGATACAATTAGTGCAGTGAAACTCCAGAACCCTTGTGAATTCATGGACTGTCTACGTCATGCCTGTGCAGGTGTTCCACCACCACCAAAAACAAATCATTCCTCATACATGATTTATTGCGATGTGTTTGTCCTGCATTAAATAATCCTAACTGATTGGCAGAATGATGGCATTTTTTTTTATATTTCCGTAATGTGTTAAAACATGTCTAATAGTTTGAATGATAAACAGAAAAAAAGTACTGTATATCTTGGTTTCATCTGCATAAAGCCATTGCAGTCATTTTACACAGATGGATACTGTAACAGAATGCATCACTTTTTGCAGTCTGTTATTAAAGCCATACGTAATGTGACCTGTACCACCATCTCCTGCCAACATTCAACAGTAGAGTTTTTTTGTTCCATATAGGTTTATGAACATGCACATGAATCCAGTTTTCTTTGTTTTTCTTTTTGCAAATTCCTCATTTGCTTTAAATTTACCTGATTTTTAAAAAATGAAAACTCAGTTATCTCTCATTCTTCCTTAATGGACCTTGTGGTCCTTGTGGACCTTTTTCTTCTTAAGTCAGACCTCATATAGTCAAATCACAAAGATACATGCACACGTGCACACCCAGAAGAGCACACACATACTGTACTTCTAAAATGGCACAGAGACATTATATTGCAGCTTAACAACGTCTGTCATATCTACCACAAGTATATAAGACTGGTCAAGTGTGACGTGCTCATGAGTTTTCATTGCAGGACCATGACATCTGAAAGTGGCAGATTTCCTGGCCCACGCCACCTTTCTATCTGCTCCTCTTCATCCATCTGTCTCATTCCATCCTCATCTAAATACTTCAAACAACACCGGGACCTTCTCAGTGGCTACATGAGGGGTGCTCATAATCCACTCTGAAAGTAACCCCCTGAACAATTTATCATTACTACTGCATGGTTATTTAAAACAAGTACTGCATGTGGTATGCACAACATTAATGCAACCAAAGGTGAATGTGCACTTTCAGTAGTTATTTATTAAAATGTAACAGTGGCCCAGTAACTGCTATTTTGCCTCTACCACCAATACTGATTTAGACACATTTTCAGTGACAAATGTCCTCTCCCAGTCTAAAGACAAGAACCATGACTAAATAGTCAACATTGCTACAAATCATAAAACACACCGATTTGCCATTCTTCCCTCACCTCACAATTTAATTTGATTCTCATGTTCTGTGTCTCTGCTACAGGACAAGATGAATTGTTATGGAGTGCATCCTTTCTATATGGGCCTTGAGAATACGGCTGACGCTCATGGTGTGCTGCTGCTCAACAGCAATGCTATGGGTGAGAGAAACACAGATACTGTACACTCACCTTATACTATATCTACAGGTATATCTATAAAACACATGTACACACCTTCAAAACAGGCAGCTTAGCATGTATTCTTCCATGCTTTTTTCCGTTTTAATCTGCACTGTCCCTGTCAATAAAAGCATGAACGACATGGAATGAAATTGAATTCAAGTTCAATGCTTTAAATGAATAGAATGCACAATTTCCCCCATTGAAAGGTCTAAACATGACGAAGCTTATATTATTTCTTCTGTGGATTTTTGTACCTGAGATGTTTTCAGATTCAAATCCAGAGAAAAGTAAGTGTTGTGACACCAAGGGGATGTGGTGTTTACATCCTGTTTGCTAACAGTGTAAATATTTCATTAGAATTAGAATTATGGGGATTTTTATCACTAAATGCAACATAAAAAATGGAAGCTATTGTTCTGTTACCTCTTAGTGAAATGCTCAGAATGTCTGCCTGGACTTTTTTTGCTTATTTTGACAATAAAAGGGTGAGATAATGTCTTGTGAGTCAATGCTTTTGCCTGTTTTTCCAGAAGACCTGGAAATTACAGTATATGGCAATAATTTACAATTTACATATTATAATAGTATAAAAACAGTTTAAAATGAAGAAAAACACAAAAACCAAAATTGATTTTAGAGTTTTACTGGGTAAAAAACAATGAAATAGAACATGAATAACTGATTTTTTTATGCTAAAATTGAAATTTGAAAAATATAAAAACAATTTACAGTAAAATTTTGAGAATATTTGTCTCTAAATGTGCAAAAACAGCCATACAATAGAAACTGTATACAGGCGTTTTTTACCACAGAGGGCAATTTTCTCCTGTCTGGCTCCTCAGAGGCCTTGGTGGAACTGCCAGTGGCAGCTCCTCTCTGGCTGGAGACACAGGCCCACATTGCAGGTCTCACACATCCAGGCAGTGCTCCTCTTGCAGTTTGCAGCGACATCTCTGTGATTTGAGCCATCCGCTGCTCGTGGCTATTGGCAAGTGATTTCCTGGGAACTTCTGAGGGCCCAGGACACTGGACACTGAGGAAGAAGAAGAGGACTTATTTATTGTCATTTCATAGCACATACACAGTATAGCTGTTCCTCATCAAAACACAAACTACAGTGGATAAGTATTGTTCACAAATGCTGTGTAGTACAAACAAAGTATACAGCACTGCACAAACATACACAGAATATGTTTTATATATACTTGCAAACAAGACTTGGTTAAGTTACACGATTCAAAATTAGTTGCCAAACAAACGAGGCATGCATCATGTTTCGTAGTTCGCCATGCAGGCATTTACGCCTGACGCATTGTGCATTTATGCGTGATGCATTGCGCAGTTTACATGAACATCAAGATGCACTGTTACAGTATGTGGCCTTTAATGACTATATTCAATCATGCAGTGTATGTATATATTCAGGGCTTTTATTGTGAAACAGAACACAATAATTGAAAGGTGTCTAGCAGCTTGAAATACACTCCACAAAGACAGAACTGTACTATTCAATTTCCCAAAGGCCATCATGTACAAATTTTTTATGTTCTTTAAATCTACTGCATGCATGAGTTCCACGTAGTCAAATGCACTATGTACCACTTCATATAAATCTTTAAGCAATATAAATGACTAATTTGTTTCTAGATGTGACCTTCCAGCCCACCCCAGCTTTAACCTACAGAACCCTGGGAGGCATCCTAGATTTCTACATGGTCCTGGGACCTACACCTGAGATGGTGGTGCAGGAATACACTGCAGTAAGTCTTCTTGGTCCTCTGGTTTGTTTTCGTGTGTTTCTGTGTGTACTTGTGTACATGTCTATGCCTTTGTCTGGCCCTGAGCCGCTGTTGATGGACTGTAGCAGCTGGGAGTTCCTTGCTTCATTGCGCTCTCTCATTTAGCCAATCTAAACACACACAAACACTCACAAAGAAAAAAAATCAAACACTTTATGGATGCTGTCCCATTTCACCAGAAAGCAACTTTTTCTGAGCTGAACTGCTCTGACTTCCTTGTTTGTTTTTCTTCTTAACAGTTGATTGGACGACCTGTTCTACCTGCCTATTGGTCCCTTGGGTTCCAGCTTTGTCGTTATGGTTACGCCAATGACACAGAGATAGAAGACCTATATAATGGAATGAGGGAAAAGGGAATACCCTATGTAAGTTACCAAACAATGCATCATCTTCAAATTTAAGACTGAAAGATATATACAGTAATATGAAATAGAACACTGCCTTTTCTATGACGTCATCTAAAATAATAAATTATATAATGATATATTTTATCGGATTAAGCCCAGTTTGTCATATGTTCTTTTTTATTATTTAATCTACACAGACTTCATCAAATGAGTGTCTCAGCTCAAGAAATCACTTGATTGCATTCATTCTAACTAATGCAATCCAATACTTTGTCACTGTGTACTGTATGTTCAGTATAGTGACATGCACTCTACTGAATAGATGAAATTGAACCCACATTTCGTAATATGATTTATTCTTTGCAGACCCTAACAAAATAAAAAATAAATTAGTCTAAACTGAGCTTGGGATGCTTGAAGAAAGCTTACTTTATTCAAATGTGACCTCTGATGTTATTTGAAATCCATTAGGTTTCACAGCATTTAGCACCATAACCAATAATTTTGTTTGACAGTGATATCTGGGGTTCACATTACAATTACATGTGTACTGAGCCAAAAAGAAGTAAAATTAACCTGTGGGGGCATTTTGTGAAACACCAAAACCCACTCCTGACAGAAAAAGGCCAAAATCCCATCTGTTTCATCATGCACTACTGAAGTTAAGAATGTCCATCAATACTCAAGTGATCTCTGGCATTGCCTTCATGAAGCCCTAACCTGAAAAGAGCTGATGCCAGCCAAAAAGGATGCTGCAACATTAACGGGAATGACAGAAGAAAAAAAAATGCAGCTTCTAACAAAACAATACACATCAACTAGTATTACTGATGAGAAAATTTAAAAAGTACTTTCACCATTCAAGGCAAGTGAAGTGCAAGTAAAATTGAAATCAAAAGCCTGTGACCTGTTTTATCCAGCCTCAGATAACTCTATGTATCACTGATTTCGCCTTCAGGATGTGCAGTATGCAGACATTGACTACATGGAGCGTCAACTGGATTTTATTATTGACCCAGACTTTAGTGGACTGCCTGCACTCGTTCAGAAGATGAGAGGAGAAGGCATGAGATTCATCTTCATATTGGTAATGAGTTTTCATTATCATATCAGTATAACATGCCACGTGCAAGCACAGTAAGAGACATTTAAAAGCTTTGTTTATCAGGGCAGAATAGCCAATACTGATTTTGTTTAAATCTTAAAATTTGCATGCATCTTATCCTAGGATCCAGCCATTTCAGGCAACGAAACACGTCCTTACCCTGCATTTGACAGAGGTCAAGCAGCAGATGTCTTCATCAAATGGCCCACTGAACTTAGTAATGACATTGTATGGGGAAAGGTAAGAAGGAAATGGAAAAGTACACAAGCATGTACCCATTGAGATAGAAACAGAGGAGCTAAATTATGGTTTAAGCACAATGACATGACATTGGAAGAGTGCCGTCTTATTTTTAGGTCTGGCCAGATTATCCCAACGTCACTGTAAATGAATCTTTGCCCTGGGATGAACAAGTAGAGGTACAGTATACCTAAAATGCCAAAGTGCCTATAGACAAAATCTGAAAATGACATTAATGTGAATTGACTTGTTTGAGTTGAAAAGTTTAAATTTTTGTATTATGACTGTATTGTATTATAGCTGTACAGGGCCTTCACTGCATTCCCTGACTTCTTCCGCCAACAAACTTCACACTGGTGGCATCAAGAAATCAGGGACTTTTACGACAAGATGAAGTTTGACGGCCTCTGGATTGTGAGTAATCTGAAAGGAAAAATAATCTAAAGTTATTTCTGTCACTGTCTTATTTAATTGTCAGTCTTGCTTGATTTCACCTGTAGGACATGAATGAGCCTGCTAGTTTTGTTCACGGAACGGTTGGAGGGAAATGTCTTGGTAACCCTCTTCTAGAGAATCCTCCATATATGCCACGTAAGGCACAGACAATTCTTCCTCTTATTTTTTTATTTTATTGCTTAATAATCATAATTAAATATCAGCAGTAGCACTATGCCTTGAAAAGATTAAGAGAAAATTAATTTTTGTGTTTTTCCCAAAGCCTTGGAGTCTAAACATCTTGGCTTAAACCACAAGACCCTGTGCATGAACAGCGAACAGATACTCAGTGATGGGAAAAAAGTCAGACATTATGACGTTCACAACCTCTACGGATGGTCTCATACCGAACCCACATATGAGTACGTGCCAGAGACAGAATATACTGTATATCTACTGTACATACTGTGTGTGCACTTTGTGCATTTAGGGTTGGGGTTAACAATATGTAACTGTATGTGGAATTGTCTTCTACAAAGCATTACTAGAGCATAGAAAATACAGTATAATTCTGATAACTTTTAGCTATCCACTGAAATCTATATTATATAGTGACTTGTACATTATATCTGCAAAAAAGCCCAGAGATACTGGAAGAACATGCTTCCTGAGCCAAGACATTTTTAAGTTTAGGTACTGTTTTTTAATGAAACTTGTACCATTGCATACCTTATTTTTTTTATTTGGGATTTTAACAATTACAAATGTTAGAAATACTCGTCATTATAAAGAAAACAGATGGCCCAGAAAGACAAATCTCTGAGTGTTTTTTTGTGTGTGCAGTGCCCTGCTGGATGTGACAGGGCACAGAGGCATAGTGGTTACCAGGTCCACATATCCATCCAGTGGAAAATGGGCTGGACACTGGCTGGGTGACAATAATGCCAGCTGGGACCAGCTATACAAATCCATTATAGGTACTTAAAAACAAATACTAAAACTGTGTTCTTTCAGATCTGTACTATGTAATCTGACAATATTCTTTTGTTACACATTTATGAAAGAGTGATAATGGATTGGTCACAAATGCCTATTGTATGTGAAAATGAACATTACTGATCATTTTCCCTCATTCTACAGGCATGATGGAGTTCAGTCTGTTTGGCATCCCTTATGTAAGTATCATCAACTGATCTTAGTTTTGACAAGACATAATCTTATTGATGCGACCTTGTCCTTTCTAAGCAGATTACAGCAGCCTGAATGATGTTATTTTGTTTGCTATACTCTTTGATCAAAGGACAGCTTGTGATACAATGCGAAGCATATCATTACAGGCTCCACCTCTGCCAAGAGGACTAGTGTTACTCTGTCTTTGTAAACAAGATAGATCGATAGATAGATAGATAGATAGATAGACAGACAGACGGATGGATCATTGTATCCCATGTTTTAGTCAGAAAATCACCCATTTTGAAAAAAAATACCTGATTCAGAATATCCGATGGAATAATAGCAGAATACTAGTATGCATTATTCAGTGTTTTATAAACGATAATCTCAATCTGCATTAAGAACTACACCGATTGATTTAATACAAGAGACAGGAAAGTGGACACGACACCCCCACACCTCTACTAATTTCCCATGTGAATTTTAGCTTCACATATATATAATATATAGTCACAAGCTTGAGTTGGGAGAAGCATGGCCGTCCGGGAGGAGGTCAGAGTAAAACCACTGCTCCTCCACATAAAGAGAAGCCAGTTGAGGTGGCTCAATCTGGATGTCTCCTGGATGCCTCTGTGGTGGGGTGTTTCAGGCATGTGCAGCTGGGAGGAGGACCCGGGGTCAGACCTAGGATATGCTGGAGGAACTATGTCGCTCAGCTGGCCTGGAAACACCTAGGGGTCCCCAAGAGGAGTTGGAAGTCTGGGGTTCACTGATTTGGTTGCTGCCCTGCGACCTAGACCTGTACAAGTGAAAGCTGGATGGATGGATGGATGGATGGATGGATGGATGGATTTTCATAGTGAGTGGAAGCTGTGTTGTATTGTCCATCTTCAGATGCAGTAATGCATCAGTTCTATGGTTCTAGTCTCACATACCCAGTCATTCATTCTTAGTGCCTTACTCACATAGACATGATCTTTGTTTCTCTTTTCTTCAGACTGGAGCAGATATCTGTGGCTTCTTTAATAAAGCTGAGTATGAAATGTGTCTTCGGTGGATGCAACTGGGTGCCTTCTATCCATATTCAAGGAACCACAATGGCAAGGGAAACCCTGTGAGTTTTCAAGAGTATACACATGTAGTATTTCAAGCAATTGTACTTAAACCACCAGCTGATTTTCATCAAAATATTGAACATCCCATTATGTAACTTTTTTTCTGCTGTGAAAACAAAACAGTTCTTATTTTACATATGCTATGCAAAACATGCCTAGCATTATTTCCTTATATTTGAAAACAAAAATGCTGTCTAAGTTACTCTCCCTACCATCCGCCCTCTTAATCTGTGTCTGACATACACATACACTCACACAAACACGCCGATACAAAGATAGACCTGTTTGGTGGTGTAGTGTCGGTGGCATTCATTCTAGCGGTGACCTTTAAGAGCGTTTGAACACATCTGAGAAATCCAATAACGCCCGTCCGGAGATCGATCCCACCGGGCGAAATTTCTCTGCACTGGAGTCTGCAATACTAGACAGGACACTGTTGTATGTGTGTGTCCCTGTGTGTGTGTGTGTGTGTGTGTGGGTGGGTGTGCTTTTTAGCAGCATGGAGGGGGATATAATTGAATTCTCAAGGTGATCTGGGAACCATTGCACACCATCTAACCTCCACTTCATGCACACATACTGCCCATGATTCCAATCATTTAATAATGGCTTGCAAATGGGTGTTTAAACATGGAGAAAATTGACAGGAAAGGCACACACACCACAGGCGACAGTGGCACAAAATGACAGTTTGAGGAAAAGAGATAAAGAGAAGCAGGATAGAGAAGGATGGAGAGAGACTTTGTGGAAGCATATTATAGGCAAGTACAGCAAATAAAAGAAAAAAGATGGGAGAAAATACTGCCAAGCAAATATAAAGACAGGGAAAGTGAGCAAAATAAGAACTCACAGGCCATTGAAATAAAAAAAAGAAAAAATAGGGTTAAAATCAGCAGGGGATAAAATGAGATGGCAGTTGTGAAATGTGGGGACACAGGACAGTGATAAGCATGTGTGGGTTGTGACAAGGCTGAGTAAACAATTTGCAGATTTTGAAACTCATGCGATGAAATCAGAAAAAGAATGTAACATACACAAAGCAGGAGTCAGAAAGGCCTTTACAATGTGTTCACAGAGTATGTCAAGGTCAGTAATTTATGTAGTCTACTGTAAAAATTGTATTTTTGTTCCATTCAGCCATATAAAATCCCTAATCATCAGACAGTTAGTGACTGTAACCTCCAGTCTGCTTAACAAGGCGTTTGACAACAAAGTATTAACACCACAGACCAGACCAGAGGGTAGACAAGGTCAGAGACAGTTGAGAGAGAAATAGAGGAGCGTTTTTGCAGAGTCATTGCCGATGCTCCGTCACGCCTATGTCTCTTTGCCCTCAGACAACTTTCATTGATGACCTCCAGATAATTTTCCTGCACCAGCAATATATGACAGTGTCCACACTCATGCAAAAACAACAGAAAATTTATTTAACCGGATATATCCTCTTCCAGCTGCTGTTTTAGAGGTAGTAACATTTGAGTCCTGGAGATTGTTATTCACCTAAAGGGATGCATTATAGTTTGTCTAAATACATTTTTATTTTGTGATGTGAGCTGTGAAATGCAAAACATAAACACAAAGGTTTATATGGGATGAGCCAAGGGAGTAGATTCTAGACAGATAAATGAAGAAAAAGACCAAATAGAGGCGAGAAAAGATGAGAAAGGCTGACACAGCCAGATAACCTCATTTTTCCTTGAAGCTGTGTGTGTGAGTATGCAGACACACACACATACATATCTGTCTACAATCAGTGTGTGTCACAAGGCCTTTTGCCCTTATAAATGTGGTCATAAATTCAGTGAATCCATGAGATAGATTCTCTGTCTGCTTCTCACTCTTCAGCACTCCCTGTTCTCATCTCTTCATCAATCCCGACTCTGGTTTCCACAGATGAAAAGTCTACCTTGAGGGGCAAACAGACTGTGGTATAAGTGTCAAGTCATGGGGAATTTGTTTGACTCTATGTTTAAAAGAATAAAACAAGTTGTGGACAATTAATCCTGTGGATATACCGTATGTTATCACATACAGTATGTAATGATAGTACTAAAAATATTAATATAACCAAATTTACAGTGTCTCTGAACTACAATTTATTTTTTCATTATTTTCTGTTTTTTTTCCTTTCAAGTACAATTTGATTAATCTAAATTCATTTTCAGGAGAATGCTGTAACTGCTTACTACTAAAGGGGTTACAGCATCAATCCTTTTTTTCTGTTTGTTGATCATATGTTTTATAAACCTGCATGATTATGTGAAAAAGGTCATGTTGCAGGCAATATTGTGATCTGCAATTGTAATTTTGATCTACTCACTTGATTTTCAAGGAAAATCCACAGATTGCTTATATGCAAATTTTACAGTTTCAACTAAACATAGAAACTCAAACATAATAAATACAAATAAATGAAAAATGTACATTTTATACATTTTACACACAGTACCAAAGTCACTGAATTAAACTATTACCACACAATAGTTGTATATATGATTATTTCCCCCCATATCTGCAATTAGATAACCCTAAATGCTCTTAAAGCTCTGTTCTCTGTGTCCATCCAAATACTGTATTCACGTCTGTAAGTCCTTAGACCCAAACTTAACAAACTTGACAATGGGTACTATGGCCTAAGGGGGAAGGGTTACTATGGCCACCACCACTTAATTTGCACATATCACATCACATTTAGATCACATCATTAATAATTGCTATTAAATACTACAACCAGAGACACGAAATTTTAGCATGTGATACAGTAGATTAGACTCCAGGACACCTCTCATTCATCAAATGACCTTGACTTTGACCTTGAAGATTGTTAGGGTCTGATGATTGCACTTTGACCCACAGCACATATGTTTTTATACAGGACTACTTTTAATACCCAGTGGTGATATTTTTATTATTTTCTTTACTCTTTTAATTTGTTTTATCCTTTATTTATTTATGCTATTCATGCATTCATTTTTATGCTGTGTATTTTTTAATGCTGTTTGATCTTTTGTCTATTGTTTGTGCTGTTTCCAAATATGTTGTGACCTTCAAGAAAAAAATGTCAAGGTTTCAAAGTCATGTATACTTTACATACTGTACCAAACCTGCGGGTCACCAAATATTAGACTCTAGGGCACCTTCCACTTACCAGATGAGCTTGACCTTGACTTTGACCTTTGAAGATCAGTAGGGTCTGAAATTATTACATTTTGACCAACATGCATTTCTAGCTACATATATGATGAGGTTGACAATGTCATTTACTCCTAGGCAGATGACTGGTGGATTTTTTTTCCCCAGTTCTGTTGGAATCTGTACTAGGGTGATCGAATTTTCATTTGGACCACCAATTCATTGGCCTATTTTTTTCTGCATTGTATGTCACATGCCCATGCGGTGGGAAATTGTCTAGTTTTGTTTGTCTCAGAAAATAATATGGCAATATCACCAAAACCTTTCCTGTAATTATTGTTTCCACAGCTTTGTGTTGTATAAATCTGATACTGAATTTGCTTCAATTAACTGAGAAGCTCTAATCTCCTGGTAAAATATTAAAAACTAAATATGTAGATTGTTACTTTTAGGTATAACCTCTTGCCATACCCAAAAGTCTCGATGACAGAGTCTCTTCTTGCTTGGTTTGATAACAAAATGCTACTGCCTTCTGAAACTTACCTACGAACAAATGAAACATCACCTGCTTTTAACCATCTGTCTTTTTGCGAGTAGAAAAAAGTTCTTAGTCACATTCAGGTCCATTTGATTACTATGTCTCTATCACACTCAGAACTTAACATTATGCAGATTTTGCAGAATCCTCTTCTTGTAGGCAGGAAGTGGTGGCCAAGAGGCTAGAGATGTGACCATAGGGTCACCGGTTCAAATCCCAGGACCACCGTGGGCCCTTAAGCAAGGACCTTAACCACTCAGATGCTTCCCGGGCTGCCCACCACTCCCCCAGGGGATGTGCCAAAATGCGCTGAAGAAATTTCCCCAGTGTTGGATAAATAAAGTCTAAAAATAAAAATAAATAAATAAGGTACAGCAGACAGGCAGGTAAAAGAGCTCATCGGTTTCTAGCGCATTCCAATCTTGTAAATTTCATCTGAAAATTAAATAATAAGCTGGTAAACTCCTTGGGTTAATATAATAATGGAAATGTTCTACATTCAATTATGAGCTGTTACATCTTTACTTTGTAACCAGTGGGCCAGTGTTTAATATTACTATTAAACCAGGTAGAAAATGTCTCTATACTGATTTTATTATTTTCTTGTTCTTTGTTTAAAGATAAAAACTCTCTGAGTTTCACTCCCGGTCACACGTAGCTGCTTAATACACTGAGAAAGGCCTTGAACATGCATAGAGATGCACTGTGTCACGCTGGAACACACAGTATCATGGCGAGGAGCATATGGTGATGACACGCTTCAGCTGAGACGCTCCATGATCCTTAGAGTGTGTGTGTGTGTGTGTGTGCTGCATTTAACCAGACTGATTATTGTCCTTACTACATTTCAAGATAAATGAACAAATGCATTTATATTGCCCTACATCTACAAAATGACAGTACATTCTGTCCTCCTTTTCTGCCCTTGTCCCTTAAGGAGATGTTACACTTGTTGCTGATTAAAATTAGGTAAATGTCAGTAAGCTGTGTGGCAGAATGGGTTGAGCATAATTTATCAATGCTGATGCATGCAGGCCATTTGAGTACTTCTTCCTTGCTGCTAACTAGTCTTCTTTTAAACCTTGTAGCATTTTAAAGTGAGTTGTTTTTTCTGCATGTTGCAAAATACAACGAAGCCTCAACTATAATGACAAGATAACAAAAAATGCATTTCTATGGCCAAATCTAAAAGTAATTAATTCACACTGCACTGTTTTTTGTGCATGCACTATAACCTCCTTATGCAACACACTTCCACTGTATAACACCATGTTTTCTTTACATGTGAATTCCTGGTACAGCTTATTCACTTGTCACATTCACTTCATAAAAAGAGTAAGCAGTCTTCAGGTGTCTATAATTTATGTTTACCAGAATATTCCTTTATTAACAACTTTTTTCTTTTCTTTTTACATTTTACTACAGAAATAGTTACTTTCTACTCAGCTACATCTTTGAAAGTGGCTGAGTACGTTATATTTAATGCATTGTCATTTTTTTCATCACAGTGCACCTTCTCAATAATCAACACTGATTTCAACTCAAAATCTAGGGGAGAGAAAACTATTTTTTAAGCATCACTGTTTTGACTTCAATAAAGAAGAACTGACTTTTAGGATTTAATGACATTTAAAGACATTGCCATTCTGATCTGTTATGTAAGACAATGGATCACAAGACCAATGCCAAAATGTTTATAACTCTCACGAGTCCCAGTCATTGATGGGTCCATTTTCAATCACATTTGTTTTTATTGCTATTATTTTTGGTCAATCCATAGACCAGGATGGGCAACTCCAGTCCTTGAGGGCCGCTACCCTGCTTGTTTTCAAATTGTCTTTGCTGTACCCATTGTTGACCTGGATCAGGTGTGTTCAGTCAATCAGAAGCTGGAAGATGGTGGGTAGTGGATAGGGCAGAGAAAGTTGGAAAACAAGCAGTACAGTGTTCTACGGAAGCCAGTTTGGGAATTTCTGGTTAACATTTTGCAGCCATTTTGGAGTCAAATACAAGAGGTGACCACATTTGAACAAAAGGGGAGGAGCTGCAGGAGCGCAGTGGGTCAGGGGATTATAAGTAAACTATTTCTGAACATGAGCAAGGACAGTTTACAGTGTTATTTTAATCTTTTAACTACAGCTACAGTCAAGCTGTCTGTCAGGGAAAAAAATAAAATAAATAAAGGCTTCAAAGGTCTGACTTCACAGGCAAATGAAGCTGTCATACAGACCTGTAAATCAAAGCCCAGCATGGCAGACATGCCACACTATTTCACATAAAAGTTAAGGAAAATAAAAATTAAGAGGGAACACTAGATCACTTTTTAGAATGTCCAAGTAAAACATCTGAAAATATGAGGAATCATGTCAATATTTTATTCACTTTGTAACTTAGACAGAGGTCCAATGTAACTCTGTGAGAGCCGGGCTTTTTTTTTACCAAACAGAGGTTGCCCCAGTGGCTGCAAGTAATATTTCAGCTTTAAAACAAAACAGCCCCTTTTCTTGCCAGCTGTTTAATGTGACTAAATCAGTATATAGACACAGACATGGATAAAATTGTTGGTACCCCTCTGTAAATTATAGAAAAACCCACAATGGTCACAGAAATAACTTGAATCTGACAAAAGTAATAACAAATACAATTTTTATGAAAATTAACCAATGAAAATCAGACATTGCTTTTGAATTGTAGTTCAACAGAATTATTTTAAAAAACAAAC
>JAQQAE010004131.1:0-19200 GCA_029823295.1 Pseudamia nigra | reverse complement strand
ACAGTGATTCATATGGACAATATACACTCCACACTCATAAAAACACCCACACACTCATTCATATTTATATGACACTCTACTCCTCCTCAGTTGTTCTGTGCAATTTCAGATTTTAAATATAAGCCCATTATTCTCTGTACTTTATAATCATTATATTGTGTAAATAATCCCATTTGTAAATGTTATCCCATGCAGTTTGTACATAATCCAGTCTGAGTGCAATACTTTGTTTGTTTTTATTTTTATCTTGATTATTTTGTCAATAATTTGGTCATCTTTGATCATTTTTGAACATTTAATATTTTGTATATTTTATTCATTTTATTTAATATTTTGTTTGTTTTTATTTATTGTCTTGATTATTTCATTATTTTTTTCTGATTTCTTTATTATTTTCTTCATTTTCATTCATTTAATTGAATATATTTTTATTAAACGTAACACTTTTGTATTTTTGTTACATTTTATTCATTTTTTGAGATTCTGTTTTATTTTTGTGAATTTATTTCATTATTTTTCTCATTTTGATTCATTTTATTTAAGATTTTATTTATTTTTGTTAATTTCCTTCATTATTTTCTTCACTTTCTTTCATTTTATTTAATATTTTCTTTTTTTTTTGCTCATTCTGTTTGTCAGTTTGTTAATTTTTATTTATTATAGGGCTTGGGGAGAAACCAAATGTCTCAGAAAACTTCAGTAACCAGTCATACATGATCAACATGTATTGAATGCTGCCACTTTAAATTAATCCAGATTTAAATGTGAAGTGGAATTGCATTTTCTGTGCTTGTGAGTTCACTGCTGACTGAAAAATGAGTGAATTCTCCTTATTTTTGTCTAAAAATCCAACATCCTGATCCTTTTCCATTAAATACTGAGTGTTACTACTGGTTGTTTTGTCCAAAGGGGAAATATTTTCAATGTGGTCCTGTTTGCAGATGTGTTTTTGTACGCCATATGCAGAGTGGGAGAATGAAAAGTGGATGATGATTAAATTAAGGTTATAAAAAAGTGGACAGACAAGGAGCTGAGAGAGCAGATGAAGATAAAGATGTGGTTGAGAGACTAAGAAGATTTACTGTAAGTGAGTTATTCAACATTGATCTAAAAGAGGATTATGATTCCTGCATGGTTCTCAGTAGCAAAACACACAGTGACACAGATGCATTTATCCTGTACACATTGGTTCTCAACTGCGACGGATGCTGAGGAACATAAACACTGAGAGAGTCGGTACTGACGGAACAGAATCATTCAGGTTCAACAGAACTGCAGAGGAAACTATGATAGTTGGGTCCAGACAAGTTAAGATATTAGATTTTACACACAAGCGGCCTCTGTGTGTTGTAATGTGTTGTTTATGTAACCTCCACTGGGCTCAGTGGGAATCAGACGAGACTAAGAACTGGCCCCCAGACTTAATTTTGTGAGTCTCGGTCAAGGAGGGGTAGCAACACAAACACTCACACAAACACAGGGTACAGTATGTTTTCCATTTGTTGTTGTCCCACTAACTTTATCAAACCTTATTATAACATCCGTAAACCTAACCTTAAAAGTATTTACTTTCCTAATGGAAGATCTGCTTTTAAGGGTCATAAAGGAGTTGAATCTTCATATGTGATTGTAAACTTAATTATTCCATACTAGAGCATCCTTCCCACTTCCTTCCCCACTTGTACAGACCATGGAACCTAGCTTTGCATGAGACATATTTAATTATGCCATCATTTATACATAATGTTTATGGATAATTTTACAAGCAAAGAAAGTCACAAAGGAAACAACTTTGTGGACTTCAGTTTATTTTTATTTAACAGGGACCATGCACAAAAACACTGAACTGATCAGAGAAAGGATGCTTTGTAGCAGATTTAGCTTGTAGTTATTTTCACTCTGCGGTTCCTGGGCAGGTGAGCAATATGTGGCGAGTACAAAATACTAATTACAAAATACTAACAAGAGAAGACAACAAGGTACCAACTACAATACCAACAAGGCACCAGCTACAGTACAAAAGATAAAACAGGCATGCTAAAACTGACACAAAAATTGGTCTCCACCTTGACAAATTTAACTTAATTCTTCAAGAAGATTGTAGTCAAAGAGGTGAAGTTTATGTCTGCAGAGAGTCTTCAGCTGCTCTGGACAGATTGTGCAGAGATGAAATTATGACAACATCAAGTCTGCATCTCTCTATTTGTAGTCCCTATAATTATGTATTGTTACTGTACATGTCTCAGTTTGCCACTTTATTGATTGTTTTGTTAATTTTTTTCAAGATATTTGTTCCATTTTAATATGTTATTGATTACTGTGCTCACTTTGGGTATAATTTTGTTCATTTTTGTGTACAGTTTAAGTTTTAGGTGATTTTCAGATGTTTTTTGAGTTTACAATGGGAGTCAACGTGGGCGTCTAACTGACACAGAGGAGAAAAGCTTTGAAAATGTCCCAAAAAATTCTGCTTAAACTGGGATTGTGCTGGGCCCGTTTGCACCATATTCACAATTTTTACCAGCCACGTTTGGGTGCCTCAGTAGCTCACCTGGTTGTGCACTTGGTGACATGCATCCACATGGCTCATGCACAACCACAGCTGCATGTCACTCCCCACACTCTTCTCCCTCACGTCTTGTCTCTCTCTCTCTTACTGCAATAATCAATAAAGGCTAAAATGCCCAAGAATAAATCTTAACAAAAAAGAAATGTAGCCACACTTGTCTCATTTCAGAAAATATTCTTACTAAAACCCTGTGGCTCGCAGAATTTAAATGATTGGCCGTTGAGTGACAGAATGTACATCCAGCTGCTGCATTGAAACCCAGTATAAGTTAGAGCAGACATGCCAGTTCCTCTCTAAAAATCCTCACTTTTCCCTACTTTTTCATGGAACCTACATAAAAAAATATCAGATCGTTCTGCCAAACCTCGTATCACTCCTGGTGAAAAGATTTTAATAATCTGAGCAACAGTTTGCGACACAGATGACTCCGTTTGAGGAGTACCCTCAAGCTGAAATGTAAGCCTATCTGTGTGTGTTAAACTGAACTTTATTTCCCTTTATAATGATTCTCAAATGTTTTTGGGAGGCACTATAATTTAGGACAGAATCTGCCACGAGTAGCAGGTACACTAAAATTGTTCATTATTTTTTTTTTAGTTTAGTATTTGTTGTTCCCTTTCATAATCACTACGTACATTTTTTACTGTTTTTTATTTTCATGACTCTTTCTCCCCTTGTTTCATTGCTCTTTATCTATTCTATTCTTTTGTCTCTCCTCTGTCCACTAATCCCAACCACTTGTGGCAGAAGGTGGCCTACCCAGTTTCTTTTCCATTAAAGAAGCACAAAGCGCACTAAGAGCACTAAAGAAGTTTAAATAAGGAGTTTAAATATTTTTTCTTTTTTTTACCATACCATACCATCTTTATAGAGCACTTTAAAACAACAACATGGCTGACCAAAGTTCTGTACAATCAAACAAACATAAAAGACAAACAGTCTAGAAGTAAAACTAAAATAGTAAAAGATAGAAGCACAGGTAAAACAGGAGGACTTAAATATAAGGGGTTCCAAAAAAAAAAAAAAACAACTAAAAACAGAATAACATAACCAAAAATATTGTCAGTGTCTCACTTTGGGTTGAAGACATGGGAATAAAAGTGTGTTTCCTTTGTGGCTTTGGAAGGACTAAAAGCATCCGCTGAGATGACCTGACCAAGCAAAAAGGAATATATGAGAGCAGCAGATCAGACAAATAAAAAGGGTGTGGACATTCAAACACTGAAAAACACATAAAGGGGAAGGGAGGCTGAAATTGCAGAGATGTGCTTTCACTTCATGGTACCTGTTAAAAATCTGGCTGCAGCATTTTGGACTAGCTTAAGTCTGTCAATGGAAGCCTGGCTTATTCCAGTCAAAAGATAGTTGCAGTATTCCAGGCAGGAGGTTAGAAAATCCTGAATTACCGTTTCTTGATTACATTTTGACAGAAAGGCCTTGACTACTGTTGCTTTGTTGACTTGCAAAGTTATCTTTTACAAACATCACACATGGAAATGGAGATCAGGTTCAGTCAGGATTAGAACAGTGTCTGCTGCTCACTATTGATTGTAACATCTTTTTTTTTCTAAAGTTAAGTCAAAGGGGTCAAAACCAGAAGAAGTGGGACTTTCTGTAATACAAGAAACACAAGGCCATGCACAAGCAAACACCAAAGCATTTATCAGTGACATGATTTATACATAAAATGATGCAATCAGATTGTACCTGTAGCTTATACAAACAGACACAAGCTCCGCTGTGACATCTACTCATCCCAGTGACCTTTGAAAATACAGTCAGAAATGGCTTCATATTACTGTATGTTGTCCTGTTAACTGAAATCTGTTTTATTTATGTAATGCCAGCATCACGTAATCTGTACAAAATACCTTCACACAGAAATTCATCTGGTTTTGAGCCACTGTGGGAACATTAATATCACAACACCATTGTGAATTAAATATACTGAAAACATGTGTCCTTCAGTAATAGTGACATGTTTTCAGTCTGAACCTTAATAAACATAAATTGACTCATCTTCGCCTGTAACACGGCACGGTCGGTCTGACAAATGAAGCCAGTAATGTTTCATATTCCATAGACTGTATAAGAGCAGCTTATGTAACATGGTGAGATAAATATTGGACTTATTGATCCAGAGCACAAACCATATGTTACTTTTTAGAGCTGCAGGGAAAATATGCAGAAAATGCGGTTGTTTACTGTCATCCATAGAACATTTGAGCCAGATTAAATTTATATGTGTGGTCAGACACTTACATTACCAACTTATTATGTAGCATCTTAGTGTTTATTGTCCCTTGAACAGCAAACTGAATACACCAGCTTTCCGTACAGGATCACAGGATTTTCACTGGGTTGCTCATTGGTTAATTAATTTCTACTGATTTAGTTTGACGTTTAGTCCATTTGGTTTATTATTTTACTCATTTTCTCATAATTTTTCTCAGAATTCATATTTTGTTAAATTTGTGCCTATATTACTTTTTTTGAAATTTTGGGGTTTTAAAAATATTTTTTGTTCAATATTTAGCATATTCCTGCTCCTTTTGCTAATTATTTTTTAATTTATATTCACGGCTTTGATCATTTTGTTCTTTCAGTAGATATTTTGTTCATTTTTTAATTTTATTTGTCATTTTTTCTGATTTTTTTTGGTTTATTTTCATTAATTTTGTTCTATGTTTAATTTGTGCTCATTTTTATTATTTTATTACTATCATTTTATTTATTGTTGTTTTTGTTCAGATTGTGGACACACAGTAATGTTCATTTTCTTCATTATGTTGTTCATTATTGTTCATTATTATTGTTCCTTTGCATTCATTTTCTTTAATATTTTGTGCATTTGCTCATTTCGTTAATTTCATTCTCCATCGCTGTTCATTTTCTTTAAGACTGTCTTCCTTTTTTTTCGCTTTTTGGATATATGGTTTATTTTCTTGATTATGTTTATGTTTTCTTTAATATGTGGCATATTTTTTGCTCATTTTATTATGATTTTTTTCATTTTGATTCGTTGTCTTGATTACTTTGCTGACTTTTTTGGTGACTTTTTGCTCATTTTACATATTATTTTGGGTTACCCAAAATAATTTTACATATTATTTTGGGTTATGTTTCTCCATATAATTTGTCTAATGTTATGTGACTTCAATCTATGGTAGTCACCCATAGGCTTCATCTATGCTGTACAGGAGTTTACACCAAATGGAATATGTCAGCTTTCCTTACAGGATCACAAAGCAAGACTGCCAAGAAGGTGAAAGGAGTAAATGCATGGTGACATAACAGCACAGACAATACAGGAAATGAGGAAAAGCTCCCGTCATAGAAGCTTCTCAGGCTGCCCTTACTGAAACATATTATGCCACTTTGTGCCGTGAATGGGATGAGGTCATGTTTAGAAGTAACACAATCGCCTCGGCAAACCAGCTCGTCACAGCAGCAGCTCTTTGCTGTGACCTCTAATAAACCTTGCTAACCGTGTTACAACCTCACAGATCAATGGTAAATCTATTAGAGCCGCTTAGCATTAGGCCAGTGTAATGGCCAGACATGTATCTCTTAGAATCTCAGGTGTAAATACAAACTAGAGCTAACACCACTATTGGCTTTAGACCCTTCCCGGCCAGCGCTGAAATCCATTAGGAAACCTAGGGAGCTTTAACAAGGTCAGCAACTCTCGGTCAATTATGAGGCTTGGAAAAGGTCACGTGACAAGTAAGGAGATGGCAGAAGGGAGTGAAACTGACCAGATAAACGTATGCAGGTCAAAGGTGACAAACACAAGACAGCACGCTTGTAGTAAAGCGAAAACACTGACTTCTTCATTCCACTTAAAAGGACAAGGCGGTGCTTTTCTGAATTAGCAGCGTGTCTTTAATGTGGAAGGATGACGGATGAACGAGGGGAGAAAGAGATGAAGGAGATAATTCAGCAGTTTGGTGGTTTTAAATTGAAAACCACAGTTCAAATTTTCAGCTTTTCTCAACCACAGTGGCAAACTGACAGCACATTTCTATATACAGTAAACCCACGAGGAGTGTTTGGAGAAGGGGGGAAGGGAGCTTGTGAGTTTACGCGACACATAAACATCCTGGGAGTGTTTGGGGGAGTTCATCCAGGTCTGTCATGTGAAGGAGGTAAATGAGGCACGTAAACTAGAATATCACATTTTGATTTATCTTGACTTAGTCTTGCCAGAGCTGTGTGTCATCTGTGTGTTATGTGTCCTGGAGTCATTGTTAAATTGTCACTGAGTTCCACTAAATTCCACGTATCCTTGATGCTGATGATACATACATAACATACATACATAAAAGCAATGATAATCAGGGACAATGCCTGCCATTTAAATGTAAAGTAATATTTCATGTCAGCCCTCAAGCCTTTTCACACTTCAGGACATTCAAAGTTATCGAAGGCCAATCTGCATTTTTTTGTTTTCCTGTGACAAACTAATTAATAGGATGAAATCAGATTGAATGATTTGAGAGACTTCTATCAGCTGTGCAAAAGTGATTGTGTTGATGCTTTAAGTGATGTAGAGAAGTGCATGTTTGAGCACAGAGAGTCTGTTGTATCCCATGGAAACCTGGAAAGTAGCACACAAATAAGATGAGCCAGTAAGAGTATCCGCCAGGCAAATTATACATACTTTAATGGAGGTACTTTTCAAAAATATGCAAAGTTTAATTTGTCTTGTTTAAGCATTACCGCATTAAATAGCTGCCTGATACTGTTCAGAACACACAATGTCATTTAAAAGCAAAATCAATATATAGAGAGACATGTAGAAAATATGATCTTAAATGCCAGATGGTTTTCCTTCATTCCATGTTATTAGCAAGCTTCTACATCTGTAATTTTCTACTGATCACTCACCGATGCCTCTGTTGTGTTCAGGAATGCCATAAACATTTCCAAGTATGTGTTGAAAATCATCAGATGTTAGTGTCAGAAACCGTCAATCTGGATGGCTGAAGGCAAAGTACAGTTGCTAGGTGCTGTGTCAGAATGATTTGTCTCAGTTCATACGTTGAGTTTGTAGAAGTGCAACTGAGTATTTATTTCTGAGGAGAAACAGAGAGAACAGCTCAACAGACTCTAGCAGAAGCAGTGAACTCTAACTTTAGGATAGGTAAAGTGAGGTGTGGCAGTGTCAAATACACACACTGACACAGTTTAACAAAACAAGTTCAAGGTTTTCTCCGACACAACAAACATTGTGAGGTGGATCCATGCAGGTTGAATGCAGAAGCGTGCTTGAAACTTTATTTTGAAGGTTCAGCTTGTAAGATTTCTTGTGTATATGTCAACATGATGTCTGGGTTAAGAGTGTGCTCAGAGCCAAAGGTTTACTAATGCTTGCAGATTCTCTTCCTAAGCTATAGCAGAAGTAGGTACCACTCAAGTATGTTTACTCCTTTGCATGTACTCGAATAGGATATTTTTTTAAATGTACACTCAAGGGATTTAATAACACACTACTCGGTTACACACCACTAAAACTTGGGAAGAACTTTTCTCAATTAAATGAAACTAGTTGTACAAATACACATGTATGGTTCCCTTTATGATAATTCCCAACATGTGAGATTTGGTCACGTCTGACTGATTATTTTGAGTAGTCCTGTGTCTCAAAACATAGTTTTGGGTAAGAACTCACAATGCCTTTGTGCAATCAATCCCACATGACTACTTGTCTGTCAAACACACCTAGCCTTATTAAAAGGCAGCAGAGCTTTGAAGAAAATGACATCTGCAAGAATGCCACGACTGGGGCAACCTAAGTGGAATTGTACCGTTGGAATGATGGAGGCAGGGTGGACAACCAGACAAGCTGCCAGAGCAGTAAATGTCCATCACTCCCACAGACTGTATATATTAATGGACAAAGTGACTGTGATATCACCCTTTTGTTTCCGAAAAGACATTTTGAGGCCGATCAGTTGGCACTTCCTGTTGCTTCAGCATTGCATGTACAAAAGACACCATCTCATTGCTTAGTAGTTACAAAACCATAGCAAACGCTATGGCAATGACAGTGATAACGCTCTTGATGTGACCTGCACTGCAGGTAGGAAAAAAGGTCATCATTCGGAATTGGGAGATCTAGAGCACAAATGACTATGGGCACACTGACACCAGGGCCAGGGGTCCCATGCTGGGCTGAAGCCTGATTGCCATTCCAAGCAAGTTGAAGCATGGATATGTCTTCACATATGAGACATTGTAGTGATACAACTTACACAACTTTACTGACTTTGTGGGATTCCTGAGGCACTCCGACTACTCAAATGATCCAGACTTTACATGTGACCCTAAGGGAGAAAAGAAAAACACCAGAGCCTGCTCTACCATGTTTAAAGGTGCTGTCTACAGTGTCAGCACACTAGCTAGTGGCAGATTGTTCATAGCGGTCCGTTATATATGTTTGGACAGGTGACCTGCCAGTCAACAGGGCTTATAGGCACACGAAGTCATGCACTCACTCAGGGTTGAAAACAGTTGTAGTGGTAGCTGCTATGGAGCTAGCAACTGTATTTTATGTAACGACAGGATGACTGAGGAGAGAGCCCTCATTTTCCTTCAGCACCTGGTACAGGTAGAAAAGAAAAAACATACTAGCTTGACAACTGTGAGGTTGTAAGTTGTGTTGACTGGCAGGTCACCTGTTTAATCATTTATATTGGTCTTCCACAAATGATGGGCTAGTATCTAGTTAGACACAATAGCACCTTTCAGTCCACCAACATTAGTGGCCCACCATAATCATGTCAATCATCTCCTAATAAGATTTTTGCCTCTTATTTTTGCATCTGTTGTCAATTTGTAACACCATGAACCTGCATCGACTTCAATATCCTACCTTGCTCATTATAAATTAAGACAATTTGAATTACTTGGATAAGCATAGGCATTGGCCTTTGGCTGTGTTGTGTCAAGATACCACTTTGGAGATGACTGCAAGCTAACAGGATGTCAGTAAGTACAATCAGACATGTGTGCTGACATGCATGTAGGGAGCGTGTGAGTGTGTGGATACTGGCAGTCTTTTGATTTTGTGGCTTGCTGATGTCTAGTCATCCACCAGAGCAGTAGCTGCTGTGGTAAGTGTGTATGTGTGTGTCGTTGTAGTATTCACAGTAGTTAAAAGGAGGTTTTCCATGTTGAGAACAAAGCAATATTGGCCAAAGAATTGCGGCAACCACTGCTGACGCATTAAGTGGGACAGTGTGTGCGTGTGTGTGTGGGTGTGTGTGTGCGTGTATACGTGTGTGTGCGTGTGTGGGTGGGTGGGTGTGTGGGTGTGTTAAATACTCCTGAGGGAATTAGGGCCTAATGAAAGACAGACAGACCAAAGTCCCAGGCAGACTGCGAGTTAGCGTGACAATGTGCTAATAATTTTTGTTGCCCTTAAAGTGTTTCTCTCTCTTGCTCTTTTTTCACCTCTTTTATTTCATCCTGAACCAAACAGATGCAGGACCCAAAATCAGAAAACAGTAACTCTTGTTTTGTAAAAATTCAGATCAAATTGTGACGGGTAAATCCCACCATATCAGACCACAATCTGATAGATGAAAGCACTTTAGATGGGTTGGATGGTCGAGTGGTTTGCAATGGTGCATGTGACACCAGTGGTGCTGGGTTTAAACATCACATCAGTGAAATTGCTTTTCCACAACCAGAAGCCTTCCAAAAAATACCCTTTTGCTCAGACAACCGAAAGTGGAAGCACAAAAAAAAACAAAACGGCATTCTAACAGTGACAAATTGTGAGCTTCAGATTATAAGGTTGTGGTTGAGCCCTGAGCTCCAACATTTAGACATCTGAGCTGCTACACATTTCAGGTAATGAGAGCTGTCTTTACAACTCAACAGGGCCTGCATGCTGTTTAGTCTTTCAAAGGATAATTCTGTTAAAAACGAAAGTCAGATATAATATGCCTGAGATATGGAATGAAAGAGTTTTCTCGTGGAATGAGGGCATTCCACTGTAAAAATTTTGTTAAAAAATTGGAATGAGAATCACACACTGTTCATAAAAGGAGATGCCCAGAGCACATTTTGGGTGAATTTACATAAAATGTTGATATGTGTCCAAACTTTATTATTATCTATTCATAATTGATTAGAAAAAAGTGGTACAGCGGTGTGGTGGTTGACACCAACGCCTCACAGCAAGACGGTCCTGGTTTCACTCCAGCTTCCTCTCACAATCAAAAACATGTACTTAGGCTAATTGGTGACTCTAAATTTCCCAGAGGTATGAATCTGAGTGTCCTGTGATGAACTGGCAACTTGCCCAGGGGTGTACCCCACCCTCGCCCTAAGCCAGGCAGATGGGATAGGCTCCACCACCACCACGCACACTCATGACACAAGAGGACTAGGGGGTAGGAGACAAATGATTGAATGAATGACTGAAAAAAACGTTCAGTCTACAGACAATGTAATGCTTTTCTGACCATTCATGCATGAAAGAAAGGATAGTACAACCAGTGATATGTGACTTTGTTTGCTGTTACATGTTTGTGGGGATGTCACTGCCACTGTTGGACAGACAAGCCTGAGATTACCGTACTGTATATCCAGCTTAATTCAGCATTTAACACCAGAACAGCCAACAGGTCAAATTTACCTACAGCCTGCAGCTGTTTATCAGCTGTTTATTACACTGTTATAATAAAATATTGAAAATAAAGAAAATTACTTGATGACAGAGGACATTTTCTTGGGCTATAATGATAATTGGGTGAATTAGACCTCTTTTTTTTTTTTTTTTTTTGCTTTTTAGGTGCAGAGCAAAACCTTGACAGTTCTATCATTAAAGGTTAAAATTTTTAAATTAACCATTTCATACACACTGATACCAACAGCCGAGTTAATTTGCTTTCCAAAGAAGTATGTGTTTAGAACAAATTTAAATCAGGTCATAAATTAAACTAATAAGTTACCTTTGCCTCTAATGACCAATACGATCCGTAACATAATGTGTGGACAAATTAAAAGTTTGTTAGTCAGTGCTGCAACAGATTTAATTCACAGCTTCCTGAACAACAGGGGATAATTGACAAATAGTGTGTTTGTCTGCTTTTACAGTGGCCAGGTGAGTCTGCGAAGTATTTGTTCATTTAAGTCAATTTTCCTTGGGTGATGTAAAATTTCAGCATCAAAATGTGGATTAAGGAGGCTTCTTAAAGGATTTCTAATGAACTACTTATTAAAATGTCTAGATTCTCATTTTACAGCAGTCTCGCCGGACGTATTGCACCATTTGTTTGTTTTGTTTTGTTTGAAGCAGTTTAAATTTTAGACTTGCCATATTTTTGGGATGTTTAAAGGCAGTCTTTCATATTCAAATCTCTTTGCTTGAACAAATCACTACAGAGCGCAAACAATGAAGATGATTCTCACTCTGAGACATCAACTTGAATGAATGTAACTAAATAAGGTTTTCTGTGCAAAGTCGTCATGTATATTCATGCAGGTGTGGGGTTTGTTTGCCTGTGGGTCTGTATATGTTTCCTGATTGTGGGTGGGCCCATTAGCCTACAACCTCTTGCAGCTTATGGGTCAGTGGTTTAGGAAAAAATGTTCCGAACCACAGCCACACACACACCAATCTACCACAATTGCCACAACACACACAACCACACCATCATCCAAACCTTTATATATATACACACACACACACAGACACCATAACAAACATCGCTCACATAAACCAAACACCCTGACGTAAGGGGGGTGGTGTGTGTATGACTTTTGCTTTATTGAAGTTTTATGATGAAACATGAAGACTGACCCTAATTCAAACCATATGACGGCACAAGTGTTTGATCTCTGCGAGCTCTCTGAAGGGCAGAGCAGCTCACGGTGTGTGTGGTCACACATTCACTTTACACATGTGATGGGTTAATGGTTGCACACATGCACGCACACAGACGTGCATCTGAAGACATATATTCCAGCAAGTCATAGACACTTGTCAATCAAAATACGCTAACCTGCCCTTATGGAAATTATAAATGTGTAAAATAAAACCAAGGGTGTGTATGCTGTTGCTATTTATTTAGATCCACATTAGCTGCATTAGTGACTCCCAAGCTTAGCTTAAGACCCAAAAACATTAACATACTGTATCTTCAGAACACAAACGCAAGAAACTGTCCCTAAACTTAACACTGTGACCACTTAAGGGACACACAGCACAAACTCTGTCGTCTTTGTGTGCATTGTTTTCATTTTGATTTCTCTTGTTCCATCATTTCTGTTGTTTTTGTGAGACTGTGGGATTATACTGTAGATACTCACTGCTGCAAGAGGAAAACAATGTCTCTATTGCTGATAATTATCATACTTGTTTTATGTGAAACCATTGCAGACAAGATAATGGTGATATTGTTAAATGTTATTCATTATGTACAGATGTATACTGCTCTATAAAGGCACAGAGCAGTAACTCAACTGTTGGTCAACACCAAAACTGAATTATACTGTAAGTATTATTTTTATTATTATTATGGTTTTGACCCAGTCATGTTCTATTGCTGAGAAAAATGACAGTTTTGCAACAACTGAAAAATCCAGGAAAAACCCAAAAGAAAACACAATAAGGCAGTGAGTTACTGTGCCTGTGGTTTTGTTATCCCCTAGTATGACTAACAGTGAACACACATTAAGAACATTAAACGTCATGTTTTTAGATGTGTTTATCCAAACTTACCATAAATTACAACATAATGTTTTTTTTTCATTCTTTAGGAAATTATTTTGTTCATTTTTGTTAATTTATTTGACTGTCTTGTTAATTTGTGTTTATTTGGTTGATGTTGATGTTTCTCAGTTTTGATGTTTGCATTGTACATTTTCATAAATGTACTTGATTATTTGGTTCATATTTAATTTATTTAGTCATTTTATTTACTCGTTCAATTTTATTTACTCATCATGAGGGTCTTCTTGACGGTGTCTCAGGAGGGGGAAGCAGTGCACTATTAACACTGTGTACGGTGGAGACAGGGTGCTGCTAATCTCAACCAGAGACATTGTGGGTCAGTGGGGGAAATACTTCGAGGAAGTCCTCAATCCCAACAACATGCCTTCCTTTCAGGAAGCAGGGCCTGGGAACTCTAGGAAGGGCTCTCCAATCTCTGAGGTTGAGGTCACCAAGGTGGTCAAAAAAACTCCTCGGTGCCAAGGCCCCGGGGGTGAATGAGATCCGCCTGGAGTTCCTCCAGGCTCTGGATGTTGTGGGGCTGTCTTGGCTGACACGCCTCTGCAACATTGTATGGTCATCGGGGCAGTGCTTCTGAATTGGCAGACCGGGGTGGTGGTTCCCCTTTTTAAGATGGGGGACCAGAGCGTGTGTTCCAACTATAAGGGGATCACACTCCTCAGCCTCTCTGGTAAAGTCTATTCCACAGTACTGCAGAAGATGATCCATCACATAGTCGAACCTCAGATTCAGGAGGAGCAGTGTGGTCCTGTCCTGGTTGTGGAACAGTGGACCAGCTCTACACTCTTGGCAGGGTCCTGGAGGATGCATGGGAGTTTGCCCAACCAGTCTACATGTGTTTTGTGGACTTGGAGGAGGCATTAGACCGTGTCCCTCGGGGAGTTCTGTGGGGAGTGCTCCGGAAATATGGGGTGCTGGATGCACTGATTAGGTCTGTTCGGTCCCCGTATGACATGTGTCAGAGTCTGGTCCGCATTGCCGGCAGTAAGTCGGACTCATTTCCAGTGAGGGTTGGACTCTGCCAGGGCTGCCCTTTGTCACCGATTCTGTTCATAATTTTTATGGACAGAATTTCTAGGCGCAGCCAGGTCGTTGAGCAGGTCTGACTTGGTGGCCTCAGAATTGGGTCTCTGCTTTTTGCAGATGATACGATTCTGTTGGTTTCATCAGGCTGTGACCTGCAGCTCTCACTGGAGTGGTTTGCAACCAAGTGTGAAGCGGCTGGGATGAGAGGAGGAGTGGAGGAGTTCAAGTATCTTGGAGTCTTGTTCACGAGTGAGGGAAGGATGGAGCGACAGGCAGATCGGTGCTGCATCTGCAGTGATGCGGACTCTGCATCAGTCTGTCATGGTGAAGACAGAGCTGAGCCAAAAGGCACAGCTCTCAGTTTACCGGTCGATCTACATTCCTACCCTCACCTATGGTCATGAGCTTTTGGCCATGACCAAAGAACAAGATCCAGGATACAAGCAGCTGAAATGAGTTTCCTCCACAGGGTGGCTGGTCTCTCCCTTAGAGACAGGATGAGGAGCTCGGTCATCCGGGAGGGTCTCAGAGTAGGGTTGCTGCTCCTCCGTGTCAAGAGAAGCCAGATGAGGTGGCTTGGGCATCTGGTCTGGATGCCTCCTGGAGAAGGCGTTCAGATGTTCCCACTGGGAGGAGACCCTGGGGAAGACCCAAGACATGCCAGAGGAACTATGACTCTTGGCTGGCCTGGGAACGCCTCGAGGTCCCACCAGAAGAGCTGGATGAAGTAGCTGGAGAGAGAGAAGTCTGGGCTTCCCTGCTCAAGCTGCTGCCCCCGTGACCTGACCCCACGGACAAGTGGTATAGAATATGGATGGATTTAATTTATTTTATTAATTGTTCTGTTTATTTTTTATGTACAGTATTGTGTTCTTTTTTTGTAGCTTTAATTCATTATTTTTTCATTGTATTTTATTTAGTCAGTGATTCTGTTGATTTTTGTGTATTGTATTTTTTGTTAATTTAATTGCATATTTTGTTCATTTTTAATTTAATGTTGATTTTTGTCCTTGTTTCTTAATTCACTGGGTTATTTTGTGCATTTTACTCATTTTGTTGCTTAGTTTGTCCATTTTTATTGATTTACTTGATTGTTTTTGTTAATGCTTTGTTCCTTTTTGTCATTTATTATTTTTATCCATTTTACTCCTACTCATTCAAATGTAACACAGTACAAGTACATTTTTTCACCCTAAATGTAAATGAGTAAGAGTAAAAAGCATTCTATCAATGTTTTCCCTCCATTTTCAGTCTTTATGCAAACCTAATTCTCTCCCAGAATTCTTTAAAATACGATAAATAAATGTACAGTGTAGTATTCCTTTACTCTCGTCTCTGTCAGCCTCATCCCTTGGATCTCTCTCTCAGAATCTGGGATCATTTCATCTTTTTACCTTTAAACTTTCTTTTACTTCCTCCCATGCACCTAAAGTTGACTTGAAGTCAGTCGGCTTCCTTCTCACTCCTCTTTCTCCGTCACATCCTACAGCGTCTCATCTCTCCTCGCAGTTTCTCTCTCTCTCTTCTGAGATGTGGTTCTCTCCTTTGCTCTTCTCTCCCCTTATGTTTTCTGTGTTTCTCACCAGTGGTTCTAGTGTGCTGATAATTTCTTCTCAGGGGAAATCTCTTGGAAGAGCAGTACAAAGCTGTACCCCCCCTCCTCCCGCTGCTGTCTCTGTTTCCTATCAGGACTTTACAGGATTCATTGTACATAAATAGTCTTCATACAAACATATAGTAATGCAGACAAAAGGGCTACATCACAGCGGTGTGTCTGTTTGTATTTATGAACAATACTGTGATGCTGTTCCTCATGTTTCAAAGGGCAGGATCATAGATGTGAAGCACAAACACATTCAGACTGACTTGCTCTGCTGCAGTTTATATTCGGCTCATCATTTCACCGCTCTACAATACAGTAACATCAGCCTTCTCGCTTCAATCTGCTAAAATAAACAATGTCAAAGCCACATATAGAGATGTGGAAATACTTATATCCTCACAGAGTCAAAATAGACAAATCAAATAAACAAAATAACACACAAAATCAAATTCAACATGTATTGTTGTCCTCGAGGTGAAAGGGCAGATGGGATGTGTGTTGACAGCTGCTCTTCATTACCTAAACAAAATGTATATTAGCAGTTCAGTGTGTAACATGAAGCAGGATCTAACAGTGCAATTAAACCAGCAAAATCCTTCACCTTACCCTCCTCTGCATTTAACATCAAAGACTCTGTAGCTGCTGCTGGGTTTGGCCACTCTTGGCTTTTTGGAAAAAAGGAGATGGGCGTGCACTTCATTGGTAGACTAGCAGCAGAGGTGGGTAGTACTTGAGTACATTTACTCTGTCACATGTACTTCAGCAGTTTTGTCTAAAAAATGTAGAGTAGTAGCAGTGTTGCATTTGCAATGTAAAAAATGTACTTTTACTCAGTTACAGTACATGTGGTCACAGCTCAATGAATAGGAGTGGGTGGAAAGAGAAAACTAAAAAAGGAGGCTTTGTGAAGTCATACAGTATGAAAATGAAGACAAGAGGAGGTGAAGACAGACAGGCTGAAGGGAAGGTGGCGTTGCCTTTTAAAAGGAATGACTGTGACGTCCAGCTGATGAATCTGTGATACTGACATACTGTGATCTGTATAATCTGTGTGAAAGTCATGGAGAGACTTATGAGACGTCATTTGATGAAGAGAGATGCTGCGATGAACCACTTGTGCAAACAGTTAAAAATGTTTGTACATTTTGCACATGTCTCCACTTGCTTATTCGCTTTAGTGTAATTTATTTGACAGAATTATGAAGTATAATGTAAGTTGTGGCTAAATGCACTGGATCCCACTAAACACTATCCTGTTATTATAAAATACAGCATGTCTAGATGTGACTACAGTGAGCAGTATCATCTGTACTGACATATGCAAGAGTAATGATTTTGTGATGGCGTAACCTGGAAAGGAAAATAACTTACTTTAGGTAACTCCAGTTATTTATGAGCCATTATTACACAGAAACGTCATAGATACCTGCTTTGTGTGGGTTTCTCTTCTCCCATAAGTGTATGTCAGACTGAACAGAATAGAATGACCATCACGTAACAGTGTGATTCTTTATTTGAAACTATTTACATTGATGTTCAGTTCATTACAGGGGTGAATTTCTGGGATCAGTGCTGGTCTGGTTCATCCTCAGTTTTCATCCTTGTGAGAATAGATGTAAAGTCCAGTCTGATGTCGACCCATTCCCTCTTGTCTAGAAAAGTAGAAAAGCAGAAATGAGAGGTGGTTAAACAAAGCAGGTTTATTTTTAAGTCTTGGGGAAATATACTTACAGCTTAAAGTCAGTGTTTATTGTTTCTTACCGGTGAAAACACATCGCTGTGTCGAAGCCGATGCAGCACAGCTGGAAAACACACACAAACACAGAACTTTAATACACACACACACACAGCACAAACCCGCTACATGTAACAACGTTTTTTACTAGTACTAACACTGTATTGTTTGTCAGATGTTGTTGACATGCTGACTTTACTATATTGTTTTCAGTCACGATACTTGTTAAGACAGTGAGCACAAAATACAAGCAGAGTTCAGCATTAGCAATTGATGGCTAAACTACATCCATTGTCTGCAAACACAAGACAATGACATTACTTTAAAAATATCACCGTTTGTTCACAGTGTGTTTATCACCGTCAGAACAAGCAACATTAAAGATACTTTAGCATTAAGTCAAAAACACTCACCGTTTTCATGTTCTCTGTCGGTTTCCATTAGACTGAAACACTTCTAATCGTGTCTTGCGGCTCCATCCAGGTCCCTCTGAATTCTGTCTCAGCCACCAGACACAAATGTCTGGACCTCGTCTTTGGACACGGTGTGGATTTACACGATGCCATTGTCAATTAATACAAATAGTGATGATACAAATATACAGTCGCTTTTGCTTGGTTTTTAGAAATGGCACAGTTCCTTGTTATGTGGGAGTCTCTCTCGAGACGTGTCCAGTGACGCCACGCCCTAGCCAATCAGTGGCCTGCAGTCTGTGTATGTCACGTTTTCTACTCGACTCAGCTCACTTGGAACCCTGGCCGAGCAGGTACTAAAAAAGTACCTGGTACTAGGTACCAGGTACTAATGGAAACGCTCCCAAAGCGAGCTGAGTCAAGCCGAGTAGCTACTAGTGGAAAAGCGGCATTAGAGCAGACGTCAAAGGACCTGAGCCTCCATAGAAAAAATAAGTGATTCTGACCCTTTTGATAGAGTGTATCTGTTTTCTGGGACCAGTCCATCTTGTGGTCGAGATGTACACCAAGATATTTCAATGTCGACACCACCTTGATGTTCACATTGCCAATATGGACTGGAAGAAGAGGGGCCTTAGACCTTTTGAAGTCCAGAACCACTTCTTTGGTCTTGGTGGTGTTCATTAGGAGGGAGGTTTTTTTTTACTCCAGTCGCAGAAAGCATTTATCAGATGTCTGTGCTCCCCTTCCTGTCCATTGTTGATACCTACCACAATAGCAGTGTCATCAGCGTACTGGTGTGGCAGGACTCAGGGTGCACTCACACTGGCAGTTTGTTCCACTCCTGGGCGCGTTTCACACCTTTAGCGCGGTCCGTTTGAGTAATGTAAGAAGAAGCGAGCCGCGCTCCGGCCCCGGGCTTCAGCGTGGTTGGAGGAGGTGGGCCACGGCACAGTTGGTCACACACACGTACAAGCACAGCGACGTAAAATCACCGCGTCCTTCACTATGCTCATGTCAAAACAATGGTCGCGGCTTCACGAGTTGCTTCGATGCCGAGGTCTAGTGTTTGCTGGAAATTTGCGCAGACACCTGTATACAGAC
>JAQQAE010004130.1:0-19201 GCA_029823295.1 Pseudamia nigra | reverse complement strand
GGTGGATGGATGGATGGATTGGTGGATGGATAGATGGATGGATGGATGGATAGATGGATGATGGATGGATGGATCCATGGATGGATGGATGCATGGATCCATGGATGTATGGATGGATGGATGGATGGATGGATGATGAATGGATAGATGGATGGTGGATGGATGGATGGATTGGTGGATGGATAGATGGATGTATGGATGGATGGATGGATTGGTGGATGGATGTATGGATGTATGGATGGATGGATGGATTGGTGGATGGATAGATGGATGGATGTATGGATGGATTGGCGGATGGAGTCTACAGACACACCTGAGTGTTTCATCCTGGATTTAAACCGTCCATCATCACGTTCCATCATCACCGACTGTCGTAAATGACATTGTTACATAAAGGGAGGTTATGATTAGGGTTAATTTCCGGTAGGAATTTGATGAAGGATTTAATGTTCAATTAAAATGAGGGTCAGGTGAACAGTGACGTTGAAGGTTGAGTGTGTGCTGATTAATTCCACTTCATCCAGCAGTAATGGTGTTTGGTTTTCCTCGGACGCGCCGGAGACACATTATGAAGCTCATTGGCTGCCGACACAGAAATGAAGGTGGTTGTAGTGAATGCGTAAATGTAATATAGACCTCCTACGCCCCCTCTGTGTCACTGCCCTCATCGCTTTAATCGCACCCGTGTTTGCTTTTTTTTTCCATCTCTATGCCTTTATCACCTCCCATTCCATCACCTCCTCCCGTCTCCTCCCCCTCCTTCATATCTCTTGCCCTCTCTCCTCTGCGACAGTATGTGTCATAGGATGTGGCCTGCCCACTCACAAACACAGCATCCCCCTCAATGATATGCAACACTCAGATCCCAAATCCTCCCAGCGCAGTGCTCCACGGAGATTCTCCCCCCTTAATGTGATTCTGCCAGCTCTCACCATCTCTGCTTTATGCCACATTTCTATTTAATGTGTTTTTCTTCTCCTGCTCTTTCCACTTCATACAGCTCTATGAAACACATCTCATGAATAAACTGCAAGAGGTGTCAAAGTTTCAGCTCAGTTTTCCATGACTTTAGATTTTTGCGGCATTTCTGGCAGCTCTGGGCAGCAAGGGTCACGTGAGTGACAGTTGATGCTTTTGACAGAAAGTCAGCGCCTGGGGGGGGTGGATGTTGTAGTTCGAAGTGGGTGTTAAGAAGAAGAGACACATGGACTTAAAATCAACAGTATCCCATGCAACAGGCATATTTAACAAGTCAGAGGTCGGAAAATTAACATGAGCTGAAAGGTCAAGGGGCCCCTTATTTTTAGTGGTCGATGAATTATTAAATATTGACGTGTTCAAAGATCACAGAGAAATGAGGCAATCGCATAAAGAACAGACGTTCTCAAAGAACTCACAGCTTTAAGTCTTTGTTAAAGGGACTTAAAACAAGAGGTTGGATTGATGCCGTTCAGACTCTGCGGTGTCACGGCGCACGGCGGCTTTGATGGATGTGCTGGTGAAGCGTTTGAAAGACTTTAAACAAATAGCAGTCAACTCTGATTTCTTTGATGGAAACCTTTCCAGACTTTGCAGCCGCTGTGTTTGCAGTGTGCAGCCTGCACATCCTCAGTCAGCTTTCAATGCACAGGGTGCACTTATACAACTTTCAGAAAACCAACCACGGTTGGACCCGGGGTCAACTCTTTTTGTCAATCTATGCCAACCCTGGTCCACCTTGTGTGGTGGCGGTTCAGACAGGACCCGGGTCGATGCATACTTATCAACGTAGGGGCTAAAAATGGGTCTCAATTCAGGGGCTGCAGCATTCGTCGGCTGTTGATGCCATCGTTGCGTATGAAGGCCGTCCCATTTTGACGCCTCCTTCAGATGCAGCCTTCCTCAGCCGGGTAACGAAGGCTACAACCGATGGTGCACATGACCGACGGGAGTACTGCCAGATCACGTAGCTGTGAGGAATACTCAATTAAATATGACGGCGCATTTACAATTCATGAATTACATTTAAAAGCAAAATAACCACAAACGTGTGTGAAAAATCCTCCATCTCTAAGCAGCGGCTGGAGGCGACAGGTTTCTACGTCATTACACAAGGGTAAGAACAGCTGTGATGATTTACGTCAGCTGACCAGCCTCCGTGGACTAGACGGTCATATTTAGCCACCGCTAGCTGTAGCCTTCGCAGCCTCGGAGACGGCAGCGCTTGGATTGAGACACAGCTTGTGTGTCCAAACATCCTGTGACTCGTAGTCTGTCCGGTCCATTCCCCAAAGCTGCTCCTGTTTTGGTTGTCGTTGTGGCTCTTTGTGGACTGCTTTTCAGTGCTTTCAGTCTATTGGTCATCTGTTTTTGGGAGCGCCGGATGCCTCCCGACTTGGTCAGCTTCGTTATGCCGATGACCTTGTCCTTCACCATCCTGGTCAGCTACCTGATTTTTTCCTCCTCTTCGTGTACGGTGAAGAGCTGCCGGATCTCGTAATCTTAGCAGATGTTCAGATGTTGGTCAAAGTTCACCACTGGTGTATTTGTTCACAAACTGCAACTACAGGGCATCCAGAGAGCGCATACCTCTGCCAAGGCTGTTGTTCACCCAAACTGTTATTTTTTGACGTGTGATTATGTTGGTTTGTCTGTTAGCAGAGTTACGCAAAAACTACTGGACAGGATTTGGTGAAATTTTAGTCAAGGATGAACCCATTAGATAGTGGAGGTGAGTGGTGCAATATTTTTTGATAATATTTGTAAAAATATGAAAAATTGACCTGTCTCGCAATGTTAAAGAAAGTGTGACACTGGTCCAGAATCCGCATCAAAATACATCCAGTAATCTTCGACATACATCGTTACAGATTTTAAGGTCTGCAAATGACAAACACGTAGAATTGGACTGAGGTCTTGTTCTGCCTCTGAAAGTCAGACTGTGTTATCTTGTTTACGTTTCGGATCCAAACAGAGTGGGGGAATGAAGTCCGGCTTCTCCCCTCCCCCGCTTACACCAACACTCTGATGTGGGGTCGTCTTGAACTCTTTACGGACATGTGTCGCCATGGCAACTGCCATGGAATTTTGCTACATCTGGACTGATGTTTTGAGAAAGGATCCTTAACTTCCCCATCAGGACTGATAAGACCCGATGCATCCAGCGGCCACGACTACACACTTACCCTCACACCCAAAGTCTCTCTGATACTTTGTGTTAATGAATGTTTGTCAAGCAACTTGTCTACTAATGAGGTTTTTTTTTCTATGTGACCATAATTCTGCTTCTTATGGAGCCTAATTCTGGAAACTGCTTTTAAAACTCTCTTTCCTATTGTATAACACCCCCCCACACTTTCCCCCCAGCTGCTGAAGGCGCAGCGCGCCCGTTTGCTGAAGTGTGAATGCTGTCATTCACACTTCAGTCAACCCCGGTCTGACCCGCCTCTCGACTCGGGTCACTAAGCGAGGTCGGCCCACCCAGGTTAACCCCTTCATACACAAAATCAACCCAGGTACAAGGTGGTTTGGGTCATTGTGATGTGTGGAGGGGTTACCCATAAAAACATCTTGATTGGGGTTAGAACAGTGATTTTGAAAGGAATGAAAAGGTCACGGACAGGCTGAAATACGAGACAAAGTGAGAAAACACAAACATACATGGAGTGATTTTATCATTTGTGAGGCCTGAGCCCTTATTATCCATCATATCCATCCCTGATTTAACAAAGTCACCTGTTTTTTGTTCTTATTTGGTTCGGCACAGGGTTCTTAAAGTTTGGTGAAGTGACGGGACTGATTGGAGTCCAGTTGGACCTGTTTCTGCTCTTTCTGACTTCATGGTACGAACGTCTCGGGGCCGTTCAGATGGATATTTAAATTATGCTTTTTCAGGGTGAACATATGCAAAAAAGGACGAGCAGTGTGTCGGTTTAGTGGCTGAACAGGCCACGACAGTCGCATCTCAGAGGTTGTTCAGAGAGACTCTGAAAACCAGACACATGACTGAAATAGACCTCCTTATTCTGGCAGTATGACACCCTGTAAGCCACAGTCTTCTGTGTGCCGAAAACCCATGTCAGAGGGCTATGATCAAATGTCAGAATATGACAACTTGAGAAAGAGAATAGGCTCCGATGACACAGACTGAAATATCTAAGCATTTTTTGGCTGTTATGCTGCCAGTCAATCCACGTCAACACAGATTCGTGTCATCCGTCACTGTGTTTTGACTCCAGGTCATAATGTATATTCTGGGTAAAAGTAGAAACTGTCACCTGGCCCGTGGCGTCAATTTCCAGTGTGGAAGCAGACTCGTATAAGGGACCCATTGTATGAAAATGAGCTCCTGAACGGCACCAGGTGCTGAGAATGGACGCCAAAGGGGTCAGGACCAAGCAGCAGAATGGGATCATTTGGGAATGACCACAGGTTATGTTGTGATTTTTTTTTTTTGCTGCGTGTGGATTTTTAGGGAACTAATGAAGTCATATTAGCCCTAAACGTAACCTCCAGAGGCCCACGTATTCTCCCGTTACACGTGTTGTGTATCAAACATTGTCAATCGTCGCTAGTCTTCATAGTCCAGTGTGTACTTCATGTCAGCGTTCACTAGACCCCATGACTTCTGCTGGTACTGCTCCGTCTTCTGCATTGAAGTACGCATCCAAAAGCTCCTCAAAAACATTCCAAACTTGGTCGTACTGCACGCTGAGGCCTCCTCCGTATGAGTATGTGAACTTAACGTCGAGCATAAATGAGCCTTAACCCGAATAAAGCGCCGGTGCCGCTGAAGGAGGAGGTGTGTCTTTCTCCTGCAGTGGATTTTCAGCATATGTAGCACCTCGTGTCGGTGCTGTTTGCTGCGGTGATTTTAATCCCGAAGTGCTTCCAGAAACCCGTTTTTCTGGCCGTGTGTTCTACCCAGGCACGCGCGCTACGTCTCCATTAGGCCTATATAATGCGTCCGTTTGCAAAATGAATTGCAGACCACAGAGGTGACATTGCTCCTCAGTCCATTTATGTCTTCATCACTCCCGTCTCTGCACCTCCCGGAATCGTTATTAGCGCGGGTCAGACAATTAGCCTCTCCTTGAGGGGAGCGGGGAAGCTGCTTTTGAAAGCCGTCCTCGTCCGCCGTCCCGGACATCGTCCCTCCGCACCTGTATTACAAATGTGTAGCGGAGGGATCAGAGTCCAGTGAAAAAGGCTGTAGTGAATCAAAAGCTCGCTCGTTGAATTGCTACGTGTGACGACTGTCTAAACTTTATGGCAGAGGAATCGTCTCGGACAAAACACACGGGCGTAATCTGATGTTAAACTTAGCGATTACAAGACAGATCGGATGCGCGAAGGCGCTGGCGGTCTTCTGGCCTGATCTCTTAATTTGCTCCGCTTCGGTCACTAACCTGCATAATTATGGCTGAGAGGTTCAACATGTTTTTCCTGAAAAACAACCCACTCAAGAAGAACATCTGATCTAATATAGTCTGATTAGAAAGAAAAAAAAAAAAACGACTCCAGAAGGATTCATCAGTATGCGCAGAGGTTCGCCGGCCGCTTTCAGTCCACAGAACACACACTTTCACCAGTTTTTGCGGTTGCATCATGCTGTGTGAGAGGTGGAGTGCATACGAGATAAAACCATTCTCCAGCGGTTCAGCCCGTGTACGAACCAGCAAACGCGTTCCCCGGACAACGAGTGTCTACCGACAAATCAGAGGGAAGCTGTAATAATACCACGCCGCGTGTGTTTCCCATGTAATTATACGTTTTAGGGATAATCTTCGGATATGAAACCATCCCGAAGCTGTCACCTTTTAAAAATATGCCTACGCCCGCTGCCTGATTTGGAATTCAGGAGCGGGTCAACGGGAAAGAAGGAAAAAACATGGAAAGCATCGGAATCACTCGCTGCTACGACGAAACCAGTCACAAACCAGCCGCTATTTATTTCAGGAGACGGAGCGTAAATTCTATTTTTTTGTACAGTATGACTTTTCACCGGCTAACGAGCTTCATGCCTCCAACACTGACCAATGAAACGAGCAAACCGGTCACGGCAGAACCGATGGAACTGTTCGGATTCTGGTGACGCAAACGCACGCGCACTAAATTCTTCGGCTTGGTCATTTTGCGCTTCACGCACCCTCATTATGGAAAAGACACGAAGAAATGCGCGTGATGCAGCGTTGAGGTGAAAAGCCGTGGACGTGGCGGCGGAAGGAGGCGGTAGAGCTGCATCGACGCAGACGACGGCGAGGTTGGATCCGTTTGAACGTGGGACGGGACGGTTTCCGCCGGATCCTCCGGGTCCACAGCGTTGGACGGAGAAAACGTGGCTCCGTCCAACCACAAACGTTTCCTTTCTGGTTGAAGGTTGATCATTTTTGGCCAGTTTCTGTACTTGTTTTTTTTTGTTGTTGTCTTTTTTTAGTTTATCATTGGTTTTTTTATGTTGTTGATTGTTTTTTGTCATTATCTGATGATTGTGTGTTAATTTTGGTTATTTTTTTATCATTTTGGTCATGCTTTTATTTATTGGCGGTCATTTTTATTGATTATTTTGTGGTAAATTTTTATTTATCGGTCATTTTTTATTATTGTCGATCATTTTCTGTTATATTTAGCCTTTTTTTGATTGTTTTTGCTTATTTTGGTCACTATTTGGTTTATTATTGGTTATTTTTGTTTTTTAATTGATTGTTGTTTTTTGTCATTTTCTGATGATTGTGTGTTAATTTTGGTTATTTTTTTATCATTTTGGTCATGCTTTTATTTATTGTTGGTTGTTTTTGTTGATTATTCTGTGGTCATTTTTTTATTTGTCAGTCATTTTTGTTATTGTCGATCATTTTCTGTTATATTTAGCCTTTTTTGTTGATTTTTGCTTATTTTGGTCACTATTTGGTTTATTATTGGTTATTTTTGTTTTTTTATTGACTATTGTTTTTTGCCATTTTCTGATGATTGTGTGTTAATTTTTTGTTATTTTTTAATCATTTTATTCATGCTTTTGTTTATTGTTGGTTGTTTTTGTTGATTATTCTGTCGTCATTTTTTGTTGTTCTAAGTTATTTTATGTTATTTTTAGCCTTTTTTGTTTATTTTTGCTTATTTTGGTCATTTTTTGGTTTATTTTTTGGTCACGTTTTAGTTTATTTTGTTTTTTTCTATTGATTGTTGTTTTGTATTTTTTGATGACTGTGGGTTAATTTTGGATATTTTTGTTTTTTATCATTTTTGTCATGCTTTTATTTATTGTTGGTCATTTTTGTTGATTATTTTGTAGTCTTTTTTTATTTGTTGGTCACTTTTAGTTATTCTTGGATAACTTTCTGTTATATTTTGCCTTTTTTGTTTATTTTTACTAATGTTTTTCATTTTTTGGGTTGATTTTGTTCATTTTTTGTTGCTTGACGGTCATTGTTGGTTATTTATATTTATTTATTTTTATTATTGGTTCAATTTGGTCTTTTTTGGGTTACTTTTTGATCATTTTGGTCATCCTTTTATTGATTTTTTGCTGTTTTTGTTCATTGTAATTTTTGATTATTTTGTCACTCATTTTTGTTTCTTTTTGGTCATTTCTGTTGATTTTTAGTAGTTTTAAATTTGTGGTTATTTTTGATCATTTCCGTTGTTGATGGACATAAAGTTATCAAAGTGATGTTTTTTGCAGGTTTGTAAAACATTTCATGGGACAGTGAACAGCTGCTGAGTAACAGAGTAAAACTGTGTCACACGCCCTGAAATCACAGGGGTCAAACTGGTGCCACGGAGGTCGCGACCCTGCAGGTTTTATCTCAACATCATCCTGGTACATGATCCTACATCATCCTGGAGCTTCACCTGAATTTATATAAACCTCAAAGTCAATAAGATGAATTCTCTCCGAGTAAAACACCCCCTGGTCGGCTGAATTCTAAACGGTGATGCTGGTCTAATCCTCCGCTGGATTCTCTCTGCCGTCCTTCACACTGATACAGTCGGGATTTGCTCCATTGTGTCGTTGTGTCCAAAAACTCGAGCAGATTTTTTTTCTGCTGCCAAACAGATAAATAATAAACCAGCAGAGATTTTAGGTGAGTGACTGTCTCTGAAGTCGTGGTCACACCGGGCGGAAGCAACCACAACAACAGAACGCACCGTAAAGAAAAGTGTAATCAGAGGAGGTCGTACTCGAGTACATTTACTCCGTTATGTGCATGTGAGGAGCTTTTCCTTCTGACGGGTGTTTGACATAATACTCTGTACTCGGATTCACGTTGTGATGAAAAAAGGGTCATTTTGTTCACATCAGTGAGGAGGAAAAAAAAATAGAAATAGAAAAGCCAATAAAATAATCTATAAATCAAACCTTGTAAAATAACCAACAAAATGAGCAAAAATGAATTAAGAGAGTCGAGTTAATGAACAAAAACGCAATAAAAATCAACAAAATAAGCAACAAAATGAGAGAAAAATGATCAAAATAATCTAATGTAACAAAGGCTGACATTGATCCACAGCTCGGTGAGCAGGAAGGAAAAAGCAGGAAATCAACACAAAATCAATTCAATAAAAAAACTGAAGAAATGAATAAATCATGTAACAAAATAAGCGGAAAATTACAACAATGACCACAATGAACAAAAAACAAAATTACAAAATGAGTAAAAAAAATAACAGAAGCATGAAGAAAATTCACAAAACTCAACTAAAAGACAAGTAAATGCTAAAATACAAAACATACATGGAGAATAAACGATGACAGGAAGAAACCGAACATGTAAAAATGAAGAAGATAATGAAGCAAAGTTACAAAAATGAACAAAATAAGCAATGAAACTAAAAGTAAGAAGTAAAGAGTAAAAGCAGTTTGATGGGATTTCTCTCCCCAGGCCCCTCCTCCAGCTCCTCGGAGGGGACCCCAGGCATTCCAAGCCCACCAAAAGACACAGTCCCTCCAGCGTGGCCCGGGTCTGCCCCAGGGCCTCCTCCCGCCTTCGGCTGCCACCCAAAGCACACAGCCCCGGACCCTGGTGACCCTTCCTGCAGGTGGGGGGTCCACAGGAAGACTTGGGAGTCTTGGGACCCCCTACCGGGGGGGGGGGTGACCTCTGATGTTCAGACCCACATCAGGACAGATGACGCCAGCCGGAGGTGAGTGGATACACAGGAACAGTACCCTGGTAAAAGTACCACGACTTCATACTGACCCAGGTAGAAGTACTTGGAAAAATACATTGTGGAGTCAAAATATCATGGCAAACATGACTGATACACTTCAAGAAAACCTTTTATGCTTAATTTTCTTGATGCTTTTGCCATTTTTTCAAAAATCATTTTGTTGTTGATTTTATTGATTTTTGGTTCATTACATTTATTGTTCATTTTGTTCACTTTTATAAATTTACTTGGTTATTCTGTTCATTCATTTGCTGATTTTATTCTTTTTGCTAATTTCACCTGATTATTTAAAAAAAAAAGCTCATTTATTTAATTAGTGTTATTGCTGAGTCATGCATCAGCATCAGTCTTTCATCTTCTTCTTCCACTTCCGTAAGTTTTTTGTTGTGTTTCTACTCCTACATTTTTTGTCAGATTCAAATCATTCAAACTTCACATTGTTCATCTTATTCAGTTCATCTCTGATGTTGCTTTTCATAATTCTAACCTTTATCATTTTTAAAATACAGTGGAACCTCGGACAACGATCGCTTCTGACGACGTAAAATTCAGATACCGACAGAAAAAACACCAAAAAAAATGAACCTGATAATGACGAATTATCCGGACAACAACACCCAGGTCATGTCTGCGTCACTTCCAGGTGATGACAAGAATGACCCGGAAGTCAGAGCGCTAACCGCTAACGCTAGCCCTAGCCACTAGTGCTCGGGAAGCTAGCGGGTCACGTATGCATCACTTCCGGGTCTTGAAGAGAATGACCCGGAAGTCAGAGCGCTAGGGGCTAGTAAAATTAGCGCTAGCCGCTAGCCACTAGCCGCGAATTTCATTCATTCTGAAACGGAATGAATGAAATTAGTTCTAAAATGATTCTTACCATGGCTTATGACTTGGTTGTGTGTCCGTGGACACTGCACACGTCCATCACTGTAAACACCTCCAGACACCGGAGCTGCCGGCTCTAACACAGACAGAGGCTGCTAATGGCTGTTAGCTGTGTTGTCAGACACGGGCTGCTAGCAGGTGGCTAACGGCCTGGGCAGCTAACGGCCCGGCTATGGCTACGGCTAGCCGCTGCTCCCGGTCAGCGGAGCGTCCGCTGTCGTCCCGCGGGCAGCGGCGTGGTGGCGGAGGTGTTCACATTTATGGACGTGTGCAGTGTCCACGGACACACGACCAAGTCATAAGCCAAGGTAAGAATACATTCTAAATCATTTTAACAACTAATTTCATTCATTCCGTTTCAGATAATTAACATAACTTCCTTTTCAAATAGTAATAATGAATAAATGTGTTTACATACTTCATATGGGAGTTTGTCGTGGGTCCAGAACGGATTAATGGATTTACATGTAAAAGTCTCTTCGGAGAACGCGACATTCGCATAGCGAGCGTGATGCCGGAACGGATTGAGCTCGTTACGCGAGGTACCGCTGTACTCAGAAGTACACTCGTGAAGAAACCACTCGGGTACAGGTGAAGGAGTAAATGTACTTGAGTACTACACACCTTCCAGCTTCACATGTTACAAATACTGATGGACGTCACAGTGTTTTCTTGTGCTGGAGGGAAGATTTGCTGATTAACGTCTTAATTATCCTGATTACTGCCTCCGGGTGGGATTAGACCACGACCGATTCTCCTAAATTACCAAAAAGAATCCTATTGTCAGATGATGCTCGGTCCCACTCGGACTTCTTCTGAACCACTTTTAATCTGGATCCTTTGGGAAATTTGGAAAGATGAACATGTCATCTCCTGTGTTACGGTAAATTCATGCAACAAAAATGTAAAAAAATAACAAAATAAGCAATGAAGTGTGTGCAACTTCATCAGTATTAATAGAACATGCTTTGTAAAACTGCTCAGGTTCGACTGAAGTGAATGTCAGCAGGGTTCGACATCATTTATTTGTTGCATTTGTCTGGTTCTGTCACTTGTTTGAATGAAATAAATTCGGCTGAAATTAATTCCATGTCACTAAATCACTCATTGCTTGAGATGCTCATTTACTCAATAACTAATTTGATCTACAACCCTGTGTTCCAGTGAAGCTGGGACGTTGTGTAAAACACACAGTAAAGAAAACAGAACACAATGATGTTAAAATCCTTGACTCAACTGATTTTTATCTGAATCCACCACAAACACGAGGTATTTAATGTTCAAACTGATTTTTGTAAATGTTCACTCATTTGGATTTGATGGCTGTAACACGTTCCATTAGAGCTGGGACAGGGTCATGTTTACCACTGTGTTCATCAGTTTATGAACTGAGGACACTAACCCCCCCCAAATAAAGTTGAACCTAATCTTCCTCTGATCCTGGTCAGGGTCACGGGGCAGCAGCCTAAGTAGAGATGCGAAGCCCCCTCCAGCCCCCTCGGTGAGGCTCGTGTGTCCATTTAACACCAAGGTGGCAAAATGAGATTCTACAAGTGTAGCTTCAGTGAGGATGAGATGTTCTCAAACATCTTTAAAGTCCCAGAAACTAAGAATGGGATCTTTTTCGAAGTCGAGGGAAAGATGGTCAGTAGAGTAGAGGGTGAAGTTGATGATAACTTGGTCACAGCCAATGCCTCTGCTGAGGAACAAAATGAGTCTCTTGAGACGACCACTTGCAGTGGTCCAGACTTCGTCCTCAACCACAACCTCCAGCAGATGCCACCATATGACAAGAAGACTTTCCAGGCTTAGCTCAAGGAGTGCGTGCAAAAGATCCACGACGAGCTGAAGGAATCAAACCCGGACAGAGCGGAAGCCTTCGAAAGAGACGTGCAGTCAGCAGTGAAGAAGCTTCCGGGAAAGTTCAAGGGCATCCACTTTTACACAGGAGAGACCATGAACTCAGAAGGTACGCTTGGCTCGGTGGACTTCCCAGAAGATAGTGTCTCACCACGTATGATTGCCTTCATCATGTGCTTTTTAGTGGACTGCTACTTCCCTGAAGACCCTGGGCGCAGACTGCAGGAGCACTATTTTGCATCATGCCTGAACTAAAACATCCTCGTACACGTCCTTGAATAGTCACATTCTGGACGACAGCACCTGTCGAACACTGAGCAAGAGAACTGGATCAAACTGGATGGTCACTGGCTACTGTTTTTATGCTTTGGTTTTTGCCCTTTGCATCGTTTTATTATTTTTTTTTGTCTCAGGATTGGCCTACTTTTTGAACGTCATTGCATCATTTTTTTTTTTTTTTACATTTTAACTTCAATGGAATTGGGTTTGTAATTGAGTCATTATGTTCTGTTCTGTTTACCCACCACGGTTGCACATAGATCACACAGTGGGCTAAATTATTGCACAGATACCATCATTGTCTTGGGTGGCGACACACCGTCCACCTTCCTGACGACCAGCTCCGTCTTCCACCTTGCCGTGACCTCGGCAGTTATGTGCCGACAGGGAAACGCCAGATCCGTTGGCCTGCAGCCACCTCATCTGTCAGCCAGCGAGCCGCGTTGCCAGGGGACAGTTTCCATTGAAAGCCTTTTGGCTGAGGGGGGAACGGTGCCGTGTCGCTTCAGTCGTCACATCTTCAGCTTAAAACTATAATTAAACATTTCCTTACAAAAGGAAACTGAAGGAGCCATGTTGAATTTGATATTTTTGTTGAATGTGATAATTTGGGTGAAATATATTCAGTCAATATTGAGACATGAGATGGTTTATGCATACAATTGAGCTGAGATGCAAGCGAGGTTAATGGAATTGGAAACTATTGCAGTGCTCAGTTTGCTCAGAATGCTCGCTGCCTTGGGGAAAGATTTTTAATTTGGTGTGGAGACATGATTCACTCAGGAACCAATTCTCCTTCTAAAACAAAAGTGTAGCATTTTCCATCAGCAGGGTTCATTGTGGCAGCTCATAACCTCTTATATGAATATGAATTTTGCAGTCTTTGTGTTTTATTAATGGTGCTACATCCTCAAAAAGAAAGAAACTGTCGTGCTGCAGTCAGAAGTTCACCACACCTTGGCTAAATGCTTCCAAACTTTTTCACAGTTCGAAACATTTTAATATATATGTCGTCTTTTGGGTCAGGTACCTATTTATATTGCCTGTATGAGATATTAGAATAGTAGCAGACAGATTTAATGGATGTGATTTTAGTTTTTATTTTCAGAACCAAATCGTTGCATACATCCAGAAATTGACATCATGGATTATTGTCACAGTTGTGTCCTTGGGAGATAATTAATATGACCTTGTCCATCTTCTTCTGAACAAACAACAGAAGGCAAACGTGAACACAACTGCACCACACAGACATGGGACATTTCAGGAACAAGAAACTTTGTGAGATGATTCTGGTCCATCGGGTTCAAAAGCGTACTGGTCGAAAACCGTCTCCGTCCGCTTTCAACAAGGGAAAAATCTGAGTCAAACTCTCAAAAATCAGTTCAAAAAGTCAAACGAAAACTTCCAAATGAGCAGTGTGACGTGGACCTTCCTGTTTAGTGACATGTCGTCTGGTCAGGTGAGGCACAGGGGGAAGGACTCGATCGAGAAAACGACTCCACGGTGCAAACACGTAACGTCATCGAGACCAGTAAATGACAAATGTGTGCAAAGGGTCAAGCAGATAGTGTCAAGGTTGCACATGTGCCATTTGCAGGGTTATAAATGAATGAATGAGGGAATATTCATGTGTTTCGTACAAAAAATACTTACTTTTCTATGAAAATAAGCTAATAGCATCTCATTCAGAAAAGAGCAGCACAACTCAGCACAGACAGTTCAGCTAGCGCAGCTAGCACTGTGTGAATGTATGCCGGTGGAGGTGGGCAAATTGAGAGGAGGAGCTAATCCGTGAAATCACCTGCTTTAGCGACTGGTGGGAGAGAAAACCTGCAGGGTCTCAGCCTTCATGACATGAGTTTTACACCGGTGGACTAGACTGCTGGAAAACTTCGGACACTCTACCACCAAAAGAAAGTCTTCAGAGTCCTTGTGAGTCTCGACCTCATGCTACTCACTTGCCCAGAGGTAATGGGTTTCCCTGAACAGAGCTAAGAGTGAAGTAGGCAGAACCAGAGATATCCTCCTGAAATGGGGATGGGTGAACTCCATGTGGCCATCCTAACCAAACCATGAAACACTTCCTCTGAGTGTAAACTGGGCCTGAGCATCACCAACCAAGACCTATATGAAGCTAACCAAGAAGAACTGAAAAAAAACAAGACCTATATGAAGCTAACCAAGAAGAACTGAAAAAAACAAGACCTATATGAAGCTCACCATGGAGACTGGAACTGACTGCAGTACTGGCACTACGAGATATGATGATGACTCCATTTCTGCATGTTAAAAAACAATTGGCAAGCTGTGCAGATCTCTGAGTATTAATCACTATGAAAAGAAGCAAAAGTCACTTCACAGATTCAATTTGTTTTAACAGTATTATGTGCAGCGTATAAAACACAACAACGTTTCTTGGCCAATTCTTAAGTCTGTGTTATTAGAGTTAGTAAAATACTTAAAAAATTGCCTAAAATTTGCTTGTTTTACCGGTGTTTCTGTCTCACTTACCATTTTGATCATTCTGTCAATGGTGAAGTTCAGAAAAACTTACGAAACTTCAGAAATCCACCATTCTTAACATGGGGTGAAATATTTACAGTGGTCCCTCGTTATATCGCGGTTCACCTTCCATAGCCTCGCTGTTTCGCAGATTTTTTTTGGTGCAATTTTCATGTGTTCTTTTATACAGCGTATGAACGCGCATTGTGTTCTGTGTCCTGTTTGGCTAAAGGAGAACCCGCACATTGTGTTCTGTGTCCTGATTGGCTAAGGCCATTGTCGGTCATCTCTGCGTTGTGTCTCCTGTGCTGTGCAGTGCGTTCAGCTTCGCCGGACACGCACCGGTGTTCGATCGCTGGCGGTGACTCTGAAGTGCTACATGTTTGCGGGTTTTCTGTCCGACGGAGGCCCACAGTGTCGACGAGGGCCTTCATCGGAGGGCGGCGCTGCGGCGCCGGCGCGGGGACGGGGGGGCTGTGACGCGGTCACTGTTGGTGGTTTCTTGTGTCCAGCTTCGTAGGTTGATTGTTGAAATTAAATTGGTTGTTTCTGGAGGCCATTGTGAGTTTTTTTTTTTGTAGGAAAGCGTTTGTTTTTTTTGTTTCTCAACCAAATGTATGACTGAATCTACTTCAGTCGTACATTTGGCCTATCGGGGGTTATTTTTAGAACGTAACCCCCACGATAAACGAGGGACCACTGTAATGAAACAGTTCTGTGCTGTGTTAAGTGTTTCCTCCCCGTCAAATGTTTATAAGTATTTGGGACAAACATCTGAGATCTAGTGACATAACCAGGTTTAACTCAGCAATTGTTAATATTGTTTGTTGTACTTGTCGCTACAGGAACTGATGTCACACTAGATATGGATTTTTCCCTGTTCAAGCCACCCTGTTGTGATTTTTACATTTATACCGTGCACATATTTTCTGTGGTTTAAATTCCAATCCTCTGCAAACATCATACCACAGGTGGAGATGTTCCACTCCCAGCACATATCATCTGATTTGACTCTAATGTATCATGTTCACATCACTACCAGCACAAACAGTGTGACCCCAAAAGTCAGATGTCTGTCGTGACAATGATCACTTTAAAAACAGGCAGTTTGACATCAACAAAGTCGACATGCTAATATGGCCACCACCACGCTGAGATCTTCATCCAACTGAAAATCTGTCCGATGGAAAACAACACATCGATTCTGAAGGCATGTCTCCGTAACCATCCAACATTCTGAAATAATAAAAATGCACATAACGAGTAAATGTACACTTTCCCCACAGTTTGAAGTTTTAAAAACTGAGTCAACTGTTGCTTAAAAAGTATCAGTGAATGAAATTAAATCTGGAGCACATCAACACAACCTTGAACCTTGTGCTGCTTATTGAATACACCAGGCAGACATCGGCAAAATGACACACACTCCCTTGTGATTTGTTCAATAATGTTGACACAACTAATTGAAGACAAGTTATTAAATATGGATTAGCGCTGATTAAAATTAATTTGAGAACAAGTTGGGAAGGCTTGTCTTACAACAGTGTGACAGGAAATTAGTTTATGTTTTGAACAACGATACGTGACGGTGCATTTGATTTATGCTGTGCTTTTCATCATGTACAGCCTCGTGTAACAGAATAAAGTACATTTAGAGAGAAATTACCTGACAGTATTTGGTTATACTTTTGCACAGGATTCTTATGATGGAGACATGCTGTTGGAATATGTGCACAATGTTTGGATGAAATAAACAAGGTCTTCACTGAAAAAGACAGCATCTACTTGGAAGCACATGTCGGACCAAAACCTATAGATATACATCCATCCATCCATCATCTTCTGCTTATCCTGGTCAGGGTTGTGGGGGCAGCAGCCTCAGTAGAGAAGCCCAGACATCCCTCCCCCCAGCCCCCTCGTCCAGCTCCTCTGCGCGTTCACAGGTAGTGTGTCCTGGGTCTGTCCTTGGGCCTCCCCCTAGTTGGAGCTAGTTGTGGCAGATGGGGACTGGACCAACCCCTGACTTCAGCTGCCACCCGGTCCCTTACAACCCTTGGTGGGTCCACAGGAAGGTGGAGCCATGTCCTGTTTTCAGGCTGTACCTGACCAGACCTCATGGCTGAAGGTCTGGCCACCATGCGCCCGCTGGTATGCCCCTCCACCAGGCTTGGCTGCAGGGTATAGCCCCAGTTTCTCCATACCAGGCAGGATACCCTGCTTTTCTTTTTCAGGGGAGGATTTCTTTGTCAGGGGAGAATTACCCTTGACAACATAGCTCCTAGGATCACTCAGGTACACAAACCCCTCCACCGTGCTAAGGTGACGATTCAAGCAGGGGGAGTTTTACACATTATTCTTAAGTAGTTGTCCAATTTACCAGTGTAGTCTTTAACAGAGTGGTTTCCCCCCCCTCCATTTTTACTTCAGACAGATTCTTTTCATGCCCAGTCAAGTTGGTAACCTGTAGCCGGTTACCTGATTTATTGTGGGATGTTCCACCAGGTGAGGTTTTTCTTTTAAGCATTTCACCAATTTTCTGAGCTTTTTTGGTCACTGGTTCACTTAATTTCAAACATGTTGCTGAATTGCCTCCTTATCATGGTGGAGGGGTTTGTGTACCTGACTAATCATAGGAGCTATGTTATCTGGGGCCATGATAGGGTCTCCCAAGACAAACTTGTCCTAGGTGACAGGTCAAACTAACAGCCATTCAGAAGATCCATATGATGAAGAATTTCCTGTGGGCCCATCACCTGCAGTCAGGGTCGTAAGGGTCCGGTGCTGTGTGGTTTATGTGGCAGCCGAAGGCAGAGGCCTGGGTGGTCCAATCCCTGGTTGCCAAAACTAGCTCCAACTGGGAGGAGGCCCTGGGGTAAACCCAGGAGGGATGATAGGGACTATGTCTTTTGGTGGGCCTTGGAATGCCTGGGGTTCCCCCCAGAGGAGCTAGAGGAGCTGGCTGGGGAGAGGGATGTCTGGGCTTCTCTGCTTGAGCTGTTGCCCCCCTAGTCCCTGACCAGGATAAGTGAAAGATGATGGATGGATGGATGGATGGATGGATGGATGGATGGATGGAAAAACCAATGACATTTCACATTTTGAAATGTGGTCTTTTTTAATTATGAATGGGGTTTAAGTGATTTAGAAATAATCTCATTATGGTTTTATTTACATTTTACACAGTAATGCTGGATCACTGATCGTATCCGTCAAACACAGCAGGTCAGATTTAAACCTCAACAAATGGATGACAGTCTATATACTTCATCGCCATTTTTAATCGTCTGGTTGTGCACAGATTGTGATTGAGATGCAATAGCCCCGAGACATTTTGTCCAAATTATGTAAGACATCTTAAAGGCAAATACAAAGGACTGTGTCCGGTTTAATGTGGGTGATTTGGCTGAGCATACAAAGAAATGAAAGTGATTTAATGTCTCAGTGGCACTAAGTAAAGCACAGAGGAACAGAAGAGACAGGCCAAGGTTAGACATTTGTATGATATCCAAAGCAAAACCGGCACAAGCCTCACTAATGGCCCGAAGAACGGGTCATTATTCCAGGACTAAGAACTGGTTATTTTAGATTTATTGAGATTGTCAGCTGAAGGAACCATTCAGTTATTAGATAAATCAAACAGACAGAACAATCAAGTAAGTTTTTTCTTTTTTTTAACGCAAACCAGAGGAGCAAAGAGTTTAGAGACTACATTTTAATTTCATTAGATTTAAAAGAAACAGGGACCAGTATGTGGAGATGCAGTGTGAAAAACAAAGCAGGTATTTACCTTCAAAGTCTTGTGATAAAGTTGTGTTGGGGATTAAACCAATGAGCAATTAAATTTCAGACAGATTACTATCTGTACTTTGCAGCTTGTGCAATAAATAACCCGACACAATGAAAGGTGCAGGTTTCCATATCAGTGTACACAGTGTTGAATCCAAGGTCATAAGCATGGAGGTAAAAATGAGAACAGATGAGTAGAAGCTGATGCCCCCAGTGGCCGTTCGTCATTACTACTCTGTAACTCAGAAAGCATTTTCCAATAAACACAGTGATGGTGTAAGCAGCGGATATCTGTCAGAATAATTGGAATTATTCTGAAAATACACATGACACAGCTCCAAAAATGGTTGGGAGCAATGTTTTGTCTCATGTTTTTTCAATTCAGTGTCAATTCAGTTATATATGTATTGGACCGGGGGGTTCGGTGAATTGGTCACTCCACATTGTCCATAGGCATGAATGTGAGTGTGAATGGTTGTTTGTCTCTATGTGTTGCCCTGCGACGAACTGGCGACTCATCCAGGGTGAACCTGCTGTCGCGCAAGTCAGCTGGGATAGGCTCCAGCACCCCCCCTCCCGACCCTCACAAGGATTAAGGGGTAGAAAATGGATGGATGGATGGATGTATTGGTCCAATCATTATCCAGTCTTATCTCTAGGTGCTTCACAAACCTTAAGACTATCCATCCATCCATTTTCTACCCCTTAATCCTCGTGAGGGTCGGGGGGGGGGAGG
>JAQQAE010004129.1:0-19201 GCA_029823295.1 Pseudamia nigra | reverse complement strand
AGACAGATTTGTGGACAACATTTGAAAGAAATGGTAATATTGTTTATCTGGAATGAATTTTAGATCTTTGAGTCCATTTCATGAAAAATGGGATCAAAAACAAAAGTGTTGCATTTATATTTTTGTTGAGTGTACATACTGCACAAGCTAAGTACTTTCAAAAATTACTTTCCCAAGAACCATTAGCCTCTGACCTATTTTTTTGCGCAGTTTACTCACAATGTTTGCACTAAAATGCATGCACACACACATCTGCAGAAAATTTGATATAGGTTTTATTCCTCCCCCAATTTGCAATTGATACCTGTGGCTAGGTGGTTTGATTTCATTTCCTTTGCTGATACTAGGGGCCAGTGTTAAATGCAAGCATGTGTGACTCAAAGTTTCTGAGCGACCTTCCAAAAAGCAGATTTATAGTGTACAAATGTACGCTATTAATCTGTTTCCTATGTTTTGGCTCGGTGTACCCACAATGTTTGAATCACAATGCATGCCCACTCTGAATACCGACACAGCACAGAGATCTGAAAGAGTTTTAATGTTATGCTTATGGAGAATGACCATCTATGGAAGTCCTGCACACTATGCTCAATACTGTGCCTTATTTGTGAGACAATTTCTAGGAGATACTGTAGGTAGACCTTGTTTTGTTGCACTTTCTGGCATGTTTAAGATTAGAATTCACTGTTGCAACATGGTTGATAAGTCAAACAACACAGAGAAGCACGCCAAGGGTACTTTAATTATGCCGATGAACATGCACTCCATAATGTGACTCTGATGTGGTGTACTTGTATGAGCCCAAAAAAATAAGAGAATGTGAATATGAGCATCGCCTTGCATGGGGCCCACATCTCGTGCTGATATATACTGTACGCTTCCATTTCCCCTTGTCTTTTTGGTTCCCTTTTAATCTCCTATTTCTTTGTTTTAAACACCCACTTCTACATTTATTTTTAAACTATTGTACCTAATCCTACATTGTGCTCACAGGAGGGGGTACAGGTGTTACTGCAGCCCTTTATAAAAGCTTGTACAAAGCCCTCCAAGAGTCATTTCTGATCAGGCAGATTTTCTGTATTTTATGCCTGCAGGCTCACATTGTTATCACACAGAAATGTACCAGTTAGAATTTCACTTGTAGTGGCACTAAGGTTGTGTAATAGTAAAAACATCAAATATTATCACTTTAGCGGTTGATGTTTCAGGGATGGCTATCAGTGCATTCATAAGACATTAAATGTTTGAGGTATGATCATTAGGAATGTGAATATCATGACCAAGCTGGTAGAGGATTCCTGTTCTGGTTCAGTCTGCTAGAGGAGTTTAATAAGGAAAATTGTTCCATTAACTGTAATGCAGCCTTTAGGAGTTGAAACATACTGCATTTAGGCTATAGCGCAATATTACTAGTGCCAAAATCCCAGATAATATCTCCTCTCATATCAGGTTATTATATTATATCCATACATCATGCAGCTCCAGGTTGCACAAGCCCAGTGTGTTGTGGTTGCAATAACTCAATTCAGAGCATCATCAACTTTCATGCATAATGTATTATTTTAATCATTTTTTTTGAGGAATTAGCATAAGTAAGCATGTTTAACTGAGAATCACTTTAGCCTTGCTCTTAACACTCTGACCTCTGCAATTAAAAGAAACAGGCTTTAGGACTTTAAATGCATTTGTTTTATAGTTAACACAGAACTGTTACATGATTATCACTCAGACTAGCACTCGAACTAATTCACCAATCATTCAGCGCAGCAAGACTGATTTCACTTTGTGATACACGCATACCTCCAGCCTAAAAGCCCTGGTGTGATTGATAAATACAAGATTTGAGGAGACGTTTAGACTGTAAAAGGCCTCTCTCATTAAAAATATGGTGTTCGTAATGAAGAGGAAATAGAATGAGCACTGAGAAGGATGGAGGCGAGCAAATTGCTGTAAATATTGTAAGACTGATCGGCAACCTGCTCCAGCCACAGCAGAAAGTCATTATGTGGGTTTTGGATATAGGTTCCCCATGACCGCATATTTATTATCTATCTAAATAGAATCACTTACCTCTGATGCTGACTCTGATAGCCAGTCACCACAAATATCAGTTCCCTGGTGCCTCTGCTGCCAATTTTACATAAGGTCAAATGATTATGTGCGCAACCAGACAGGGTTGCATTTTGTTGTTAACTTGATTTGTGTGTTCCTCTGAGAAATAAGCAGATGGGGGGATTTTTTTTTGGCCTTCAAAGGTGTAAATCAGTACTATTTGACACTGAAAATTTAACATGTTATGAGTAGTGTGTCCTGTATCTCACTGAAAACCAATACCTTCGCTGAAAAAAGTAAAGAAGAAAGCCTTGATTTTTGGAAAAAAGATCTCATTCTTTACATAGAAAAATGTACAGCTTTTGTAGCATGTTCCTTTATAATCTCATAAGAAGATATACTTTATAATTTTGTTCAAATAATACACATCAGCTAATATAAAAACAATGTTTTGCATAATATCGGCAGAGGAACAGGATTGTTTGTCTTATTTTAAGAGTGAAACCACTTGGGCAACTCCTCAAAATGACAATATTTAGTCTCAACTTGTGTTTTATCTCATAATAATTATAACCTACTAATGTTTCAGTGATGTATTATAGCGTGACCGTGAAAATGCATCCTTACTGTGTTTTGAGGTTTATGTAAAGCCTGTGTTATACAATAACATCTGTGAAAATACAAGTATATGAATATGAATGGATAACAGAAAAAACAAACCGTTTTGAATTTTCACAACTTGTGATATCAGTGGTTACACCAGTCAGACAAATTAAAATACATTAACCAGGCCTTTTCTTCCAGAAAACTGACTAATAAGTGTGATTATTGTGTGTTCACAGTAGCCCTGTGTCAGAAACTAATCCCAGGTCACCTTGAGAATGACCTGCAGTTCAACCAATCAGAGCACGTTTTGATGAAGTGTGCAGTTGACATGTCACAGTGAAACCAGAGCAAGTGTGACACAGTTACAAAAAACCAAAAAAAAAAAAAAAATCAAATCCCCCTCACAGAAGTCTACAAAAAGCATTAAGATATGAGACCTTTAAGATACCTAACAAAGCAAAAAATCATATTGACAGTCTTTTGTGTTTAGTTGTCCTTAAGAAAAGTAGCTTCTGTATCATGCTGTTTCTGCTGTTCGTACACAGTATTTCCATGACTACAATGTGGCCAGTATGTTTCTCTATGATCCCATCTCTCTATTCATGTGCCTTTCTTGTCAGTATGGTGCAATTTAGCTGTATTTTCCCTGCGCAGCCATTGTTCAGGCATTAAGAGTTATAGCAATAAATATATGTATTATGACCAGGAATGTGGCACAATGCCTATTCATGAAAGCAACATATGCAGTGCTCAAAAGCATGTATGCACATAGGTATTGGCCCATTTGTCAAGCCAGGATAGCTAATTATCCCTCACCGTGCAATATTGTTCTCAGCCCATGCATTTCATTTTGCAACATTAAAACATACGTGGTAGAGGCAGCACAAATGGTTTCCATGAGTATGAATGCATTAGAAAATTTTGGTAGGGGATGTTGTATTAGAACTCCACAGGGATATCAGCATGCTACACCTCTTTTGGTTTGTCATTCATCTTCCTCTGTGAGGGCGGAGAAAGAACCAGTGGGTAGTGACGCCTTCAGCCAACTTGGCAGGTTAATGAAGGTAATTTGATTTCATACATAATGGCTGCCCATGCCACGAGGAGCTTAATTGCGCTCGGTGTCTGGGCGTCATTTCACGGTAGCGGCCAAGGCCAGACCTGTGTATTTCCTGATGGTTGTGCACAGGCAAACAAGTTCCTGATTCAAGTGAAATGGAACCGATAGCTCTGTTTCATCTGCTAATAGTTTATCTTATTTCCTAGGCAGCTGTGAGCTGTGCTGTCACAGTGTGACGGCGGCAGCTTGGTTTTAGTGAATCAAGCAAGTTCATTACTACATGGCAAACAAACACCATAGTAGGCCGTACAGTCCTGGGATGACTCTAAAGGAACATGCTGTCCTATTTGTTACGCCTCAATTTCATATCCATCCACACATTTTGATATTGAGTGAGTTTGCTGTTGGTTTTTGGTTCTTTTAGTCACTACAGCTGTGTCTCCAGCCTGTCATAACAATCACTGTGTTGTATTTTTTCTTTGTTACTGCAGTGATATCTCCCTTTGCAGCTACAAATAAAGCTCCCATCCATTAATCAACAGCATTAGCGGTCAAAAAACATGCTGAATGGTGTGTGAAATCCACCCTCCTTAAATTAATTTCACATTTTTCTCCCCCTATAATTGGATCCTAATCAGCATTTGGGTTCAAGCTATTTTTCTAAGACCTCTTCATTTGATCATTATCTACAAAGCCGTTGTAGACATTATAGGCCATATTCCTTTACTCTGCCATACAATCTAAATGGATCTTGTTTCAAAGCCTCAAGGACAGTCTGTGATGAGCTTGACTAGATTGCACTTTCCTGCTTATCTTCATCTACTGGGATATCTGTAAACACCATAATGCAAAGATCACATTATTGTTTCACACAGAATAAATAAAATACACTGTAGATGCTCCTTCCGATGGCGTTTTGACTATTATGGCAATGTTTTATTGAAACCGCATGGCTCATTTCAGGAACATGACTGAAATTCTCCATCATTCTGTATCACAGTTCCACAGTGCCACCATGATGGCCCAGAAGTCTGTCACATGTGATTAAACTTTTTTTTTTTTTTTTGGTTGTACTGGTGCACCTATGTCTTAGCAGATTGTGTACAGTATATGTATGTGTGTTTGTGTGTAGTCATGTAGCATTTTTTTATACACTCTATATGTAGACCAGGGACATTTTAGTTCCTTTTTAGTCCTGTATATTTTATTTCAGCCCCCCTAAACATACAGGATATTATTTTCAGAAATCTGCTAGAATTCAGCGTTTAGACAGTTTTTTCGGTGTTGTAGCCAAATGAGAAGGGTAAAAACATCTTCTACTCTCCTGTCTGTGTGCATGAGTCTTTGGTGCCAGTATGTTTTTGTCAAAATCTTGAAGTCCAGTAGTGGAACAAGTACTTAGATCACTGGTGGTTTTAGAAAACCCCCATGTATGTATTTGAACTGAAGTTTCCCAAACAAAATAATCAACAAAATGAATGGAAATTAGATAAATTAAACACAGATTTGGAGAACAGATTTAAAGAAATCTTATTTAAAAAGTATAAAGAAAATGAACATATAGATATGTGAATAAGATGGTGAATTTTATTAGATAGAAAACTTATTACTATATACAATTTAGTAACTATGTTTACGTATGTGTGCATGGATATCTGAAGGGGTAGATGTACAGTATATTACACTAAGATAAGGCTTTGTTTATGCATATGTCTATTCTGTATTTTGTATATACTTTTCTTTACATGTCCAAAATAAAAACTTTGCTATAGGTGTAGCTACTAGGGAGATAGCCACTGTAGCTTATCTAATTACAGATTCCTTCAACATCTGGGACAGGTTAAAAAAGGAACTAAATTAAAGACAGACATGCTACGTAGCTTAACAACTGTGAGGTTATACACCATTGTTCACCACAGATGATTGGCTACTAGCTAGTTTCCCAACGTAGACAGCACCTTTAATGTAGCGCTCTGACTTCCGGGTCATTCTCGCCGAGACCCGGAAGTGACGCATACAGTACATAACCCGCTAGCTTCCCTAGCGTTAGTGGCTAGCGCTCTGACTTCTGTCTCGTCGAGACCCGGAAGTGATGCGGGCGTGACCCGGGAGTCGTTGTCCACATAATTTGTCATTATGAGGTTCAATTTTTTTGCAGTTTTTTCGTCGATATCCGAATTTTTTGTTGTCAGAAGCGGTCGTTGTCCGAGGTTCCACTGTACTACAAAACTACACAAACTTACACATGGGAAAGACTGACCTAGACATACTATTCTTCACACTCTATCTCCTCCAGACTGACGTGTTTTTACGTTCTATGAATGCCACATTCACTCTGGGACGGATAGGTCTGTCCACTTTGTGAACTTGCAAATCATAGGCATGAATATGAGTGTGAATGGTTGTCTGTCTCTATGTGTCGCCCTGCGATGAGCTGGCGACTCATCCAGGGTGAACCCTGCCCTCGCTCAAGTCAGCTGGGATAGGCTCCAGCTTTTACAGAGATGATGATGATTATAATAATAATAATAATATTTTGACCAGTTAATTAACAAATAAGTAACAAGACAAAAATTGGTCACTATCCTTGTTACTAATTAGCAGTTTTGTATGTCTTGATTAACTACAGGAGCCTTTGCGAGCGTTAGATTACTGTGCAAATGTCAAAATATCTGTTTAAAACGTCTTGAAAGTTTTTGGCATGTGCAGAAACATAAAATTGATTAGAATAAGGGTCATTTTAGTTTGTGTAATGTATGCATATCTTGTTTGCTCATTTTATAACAATAAACTTCTTGCCTTCAGACAGCTGTCACTGCTCCCTGCTGACAACTGCATATAAAACAAGTAAGCAATTTGAAATCTTCTTACAACTTACGATTATTAATGACTGTTGTATGATAATGTAAGATAGCAACATGGAAGAGTGTTCTGATCGATAATCGGGGGTAAAACCAATGCAAAGAAGGATTTTATTTCAACTACTTACTTAATTGAAACTACAATTTGCACCTTAATTTGTAAGTATGCTACAAAAAGAGGTGCATGTTTCTGACTTTATTTTCTTCTGGATAAAATTACTCATGTTGTGGACACACCTCTTCCAATGCTCTGATATTCTTCTTTGACAAATGAAGGAGAGAAATAAACAATAAAGTGTGTATGAAAAAGTGTCTGTTTAGGGGTGCTGTGTATTTAAATCTGTTTTTGATCCGCATGTTAAAAGTAAGCAGAAGCGATGATTTTAATTAAAATTGGAATCTCCACTCTGAACTTAGATCTTAGTCATGAGAATTTTGTTTATTGCAGCTACAGCTTTTTGTAGCTCATAATGATCAATTTCATAGTGCATGTTGTCGGTTTATTTCACTGATCCCAAAGCAGCCAACGTTCAACTCATGGTGAGTGACAGACACAAAGAACTAAATCAGTGTGATCAAAGATAAATAGCACAGAGGCTTTGTGAAATGCTGCAGTAAATGTCTGATGATAGCATTAGGCAGCACTACCTTACTGGTATTATTACTTGGAGCCAAGCCAAGTTGAAGACGGTTTAATGGTGCAGAGAGTGTTGAGTGCTTTTTGGAATGAGTGAAATACTTTTCTTTTGTTGAGTACAAACAAGCTGAACGTATGGTCTAATGAAAACAGACAAGCAGCTGCTCCGTCCTTCACCCATGGTGTTCAACACAAAATCATCATATATGTGTGCATTTCATTTCCATTTCTCTCTGGATTCTTTATTCCATCAGCCTGCTGGACTTTATCTTCTTCCACTCTGAACAGCAGCTTCCAACAGCAGAATGATGGTTTTGTGTGTGTTCTGTCTAACTCTGCTCTCACTCCAACCCTTTTCACCAACCCTAGCCACGCAGGTTCAAACTCAACCACTGTAACCATGGTGATTGTGTCGCCATCTATCTGTGTCAGGAAATACTGAACTGTGCATGTTCACGAACCATTCTGAAGGGTGGCTTGTGTGTAAAGACACATGCCAAAGACCCTCATGTTACAGCAGAATTCTAACTAAGCTAGTTACTATGTCCCATTAGTGTAGTTTACTGTTGCCTATTATATCTCTTTCTAAATACTTAATTTTAATAATGGACAGCTCACTGAGTAGAGAAGGTTCTGCATCTCTGGGTCTTTCCAGCAAGTACCAGTTGTGTTGGTACCAATGCCGTATTGCTAATGGATTTTGTTCCCCATCCCTGTATGTGGCACGTGTCCTGCCAGGCGAGCCATCAGCAGCTCCCCTTTTTACTTTTCCACTTTAATTCTTGATCGTCCTCTTCTTGATGACAAAATTGGCATTGGAAACTAAAGCAAAAATTAGAAATTACATGCAGAATGTGACTAAACAAGTTGAAAGTAACAGCCAGTTCTTAGGCCATGAAAGTCTCAGAAGTCAGTTTAGGTTATTTTCACACCAAATTGTCCAGGAGATGATTGGCGACTCGGTACGACTTGTGACTCAGTATGACTGGGGTTGTAACATTCAGGTGGTCCAAGTTTGCTTCACAATGCACTTCGTCGAATAAAGTGAACCTTTTGAAATACTTATTCCCCTGCTCGCCTGTCGTGTGCCAAGAATGGCATCTAGTTCTTCACACCAAGGAAACCTGTTCTTCTCTCCACCCGAACTGCCACTTCTTCTGAGCATGTTATATATTTTTATGTAGAGTTTCTTCACCTTTGTGTGACACTGGTCTACCACACGGGTGAATCCTGGAGCCTCCATTTTTCCGCATATTTTTGAAACTTCATTGCTTTTGTGAGTGCTTACCAGCAGTTGTGACATATTTTCATTTGACCATATTTCTATCAGAGCTTTTTCCTTGTCCTCACTCCATGTCTGACCACAAGCCACTTCCCCCGGCTATCGTTTGACATGTGCATTCCTTTTGGTTGTATTTACCCATAATGCATTGTACTTTGCTTCCTACTGCTTCATTTGAAGCATACAAGATCTACATTATTAGGTGAACCAGAGTTCACTTGTTTGATCCACACCAGAGTTTGATTGAGCATTCGCAAATGAACTGGACTTTCCGAACAAACAAACTAGAGTTCAATTAAACAGGGCTGGTTTAATTGAACAAGTGATGGTTGAATGTTTGCAAATATGCATAGAGGGCTATGCTTGTCACAGCATGGTGGTTGCAGCACTACATTTGTGCATGTGAAGCTGAAATGTTTATGGGTACTGCTGTGTGCACTATATTTATGTGCATGGGTTCTGGTGCATAGAAAGGAAATCAGAGACATATTTAAAATTCCCAAAAAAGTCCTTATGCACATTTAGCATGTTTAGTGTTTTATGTGTGTGCATATATTTATGGATATTAGAATTATATTTTATGACCGTGTGTTTTTTTGTCTTTCCCCGTTTTGCACTTTTCCACTGTGACTAGATAGCCACGTCAGGCTGACTGTTTTTCAAATGTAGAAACTTCCCTTTTATAAGGTCAACACACTGCTTGTTTGGCTCCATGATCTACCACACAGCAAAAGCCAAAGTCCACTTCTGAAAATGGCTCATTAAGATTTTGATCAATCTTGTGCTTTCGGTGAGACAGACTTAGGAAATGCCATCAGAAAATTGCATTTCCCAATGACATTAGGCGCCCAGTTGACCATCCAATTCCATGTGTTTCTATTGAGATGTTAAGATCTGATATTATTTCAGTCAGAAAACCTGCTTTTTTTCTCTAAGTGAGGCAATTAAATTTCCTTGATGGTCTCTGAGAGCACTTAGCTTAAGAGAATACACTTCTAAATCAAAAAGCTTTCAATCATCTCAAATCATATTTGGGAGAAATCTGCCCTCGGGTGTGGTGTCACATGCAATGCTATTGACCATATGACAGACTTCTGCTCAGATCGGCAATGTTGGGAAAGGTTATTGTGCTCATCTCTTAGTGTTTTGCATTGGCTGCGACATGTTTGTCAGAGTGAAGATGCAGCCTCCTATCAAAGACAAAACAGCACAATGTAATCTGAGGAGAAGCTTGTCACATTAATACAAATATGCATATGGATATATTCACGTTAGACCTTCAAATGATATGAATAAGAGGAGACATTTAAACACTGCAAGTATTTTCTGTTATATTTGAAGCAATCACTAATGCTTTATTTAACATTAAGGAATTATAAACTGTCAATAAGTATGTAAGGTAGAAATGACCAAAAAAAGCTACAAATTTCAATTCCAATTCAATTTTATTTGTATTGTGCCAATCGTAATTGCTGATTATCTCTAGGCGCTTCACAATTTGAGGCCAAGACCTCATGACTATACAGAGAGTAAACCCAAAAGAACCACCGAGAGCAAGCCAAGGGCGACACGGGGAAGTAAAATCTTCTTTTAACAGAAGAGAAAAACCTCCAGTAGAACCAGCGGCTCAGAGTAGGGGGCCATCTGCATAAATCGGTGGGGGTTACTGGACAGAGGAGAAACAAAAGAAAAGAGTAGATATAAGACAACACACAACACAGATGTTGGGTGACGTCCACAGATATTGGACTGGTCCAGAACCAGCAAACGCACAGCAAGAACATCAGGAGACCTAGCAACCTAGAGACCTAGGGTAGAGGGAGGAAGCACAAAACTACAGGGAAGACGCAAGTTAGTATCACAGTATTGCAAGATAGAAAATAAGACAATGAGAGGTGACTGGAGAGGTGAGAGATAAGGAGAGACGAGGAGGATGGAGAGAGAAGAGAAGGAGGGAGAACAGGAGCGATGGTAAGAGAGTGAGAGAGGAAGGAGGAAGATTCTCAAAATTCTCTCAAATGCATGCAGTACATTCTATAAAGAATCTGTACAATAAATTCATTTGCAGTACCTCATGCCATTCACTTTCATATTATTGGAGGCACTTAGACACAGCGTCTAGATGTGGTCAGTGAAAATACAAAGAACAAAACTATGCAGATGCACTGCAATGTGGCCATGTCTCACTAGCTTCTCTGGCCTCTTGTATTGTGTGGATCAAAGTTTGAAGGCTCAGATCTGCTGATCTTGCAGATGAACTCATGTAAACACACATACTGTAAGTATTCTAACCACATGTGACTGAATTGGTAACTGAACTTGTCTCCAAACTCAAATAAGAGACAGTAATTAAGAGCAAGAGAAAAGTGATATTTCCATCTAGTTCGTCCTTGGTTGTGTTATACCAAGCTATAACCACAAATGAAAGCAGTGGGTGAAATTGTTTACCTTTTTAGTATACAAGTCAGTTTTCAGAAGCGTTGCACCACTATTCAAAAAATTTAGACTAAATTAAAATAAAAATACACCTGCTTTTTCAGGAAAATGGTTCAAGCCTGTTATACTTGATTGAATCCATGCTTCTTTGGTTCCTGGCAGTTGAAACAGGAAGCAGGGAAACAAAACAAAGTGCCAGCCTCATCACAAGCAGTTTGCCAAGCCTTCTCATACCAGCTTCTTGAAAAAGACTGCATGTAATTTCTCCCCCTGTCTTGGGTTTGTGATTTGATATGGATGTCTAACTGGTCAGGTCCAAGCTCTTTAATCCGAAGCTTTTCCTGTGGTGTTCTTCTATGGAATGGTGCAATTTTTTGGAACAGAACTGAATTGGACTTCTAAATGCAAAAGTTCTCCCTTCGACAGACTGGCAACCTGGCAGGCACAGGTGTTGGGTACAATATTTTCTCCCCCAGCATTCGCCTATATTTGTGTTGGAGGGGGCCTACTGCGCATGCACCATTTTTTAACAGGCATCTGTGGTAAAGATTTTTGTGCACTAGAGGAACAGGAAATATGTCACTTGACTGTAAAATTACCTTTTAAAATTACATTTGAATGCAGATCATACATGGCACTCAGGCACTGTATGATATATATGTAGCTCATTTATTTATTTTTCATGCTTCTGTAAAATTATTCTATGTGATACATCTCTTCTTCTTCATGTGAGACAAGTGGGGTGGTGACCTAGCACCCTTTACTGATGGGACACCACTGATTAAGGGTCCAGTCAATGGGAATTTAGCTCTTAGCTCATGGTTTGTTTACAAGTCACATGCCAGTAAAGACAGCTTACAACCTCATAGGTGCATGAGCTCATGCGCTCATGCACAGAGTATAAAACAGTCATAGCGGTAGTTAGCAACTGTAGCCTATCTATCCACACGGTGACTGAGGAGACACAGGCTGCATTTTAGATTCTTTTAAAAATCTGATACAGGTAAGAACAGAACAGGCATAACAGCTTGGCAACTGTGAGGTTGTAAGGATGTTGACTGGCAATTTGCCTGCTTAATCATTTATATCAGTCTGCTATGAACGAAAGGCTAATAACTAGCTTCCCACCATCATCAACTGGACCTTTAAGACCAAACCTGTCTGTATGTACAGTACAGTAGGTTAAGTCAATCTAAGTATGCCACAAACAGTTCACTGGAAACTTCACTGGTGCAGCTCTAGAAACAATACTAAGCCATACTCTGCTGAATTAATCTCTCTTGAAATGAGCATTTAAACATTGTAAAGATGTAGATTAAAGAGTTTACACAAAAATACCCCAGTAGTAAACATTGTTCAACATTCGCTAAAATTAATTTAACTTACTAATAACGCATTAAAGCTACCTTACTTACAAGATCAGTTCCTGAAAAAAACATTAATGCATTTATTATTCATCCAGAGAACAAGATACATTACATTCATGGTATAGTTGTGTGTAACCCATACTATGCTAAGTACAAAGTCCTGTATATTAATTTTGCTGTGTTAAGTGTTAAATTATATCTTATATGAATGTTGCATTTAGGGAGATTTACTTGGTAAAGGTAAAAAGCAAGTGTGAAGTAATTCCACAACTACTTGGTCGGTGGATTACCATTCTGCTCTATTTTTTATGACAGCTAATTAAGCAGGTTTTATAACCAGGTTTACTTAACTCTGTCATACAAGGATAAATTACCATTTTGCACATCTCACTTAATCATTTTAATTACCACAGGCAATTTATCAGGCTGTCTTCAGGGTATGAATAATTGGAAAGATTATTAGTTGAGAGTTTACACTGGATATACCAGGATATACGGTACATACTGCATGTAATATTGCATGGTATATTTTTAGTTGACTCGGAGGGGAATATGGAATGTGAGTTTTTATTACAGAACACATCACAGTCCATCATTTCCTGGTTTCAAAGTTGACAAGAGACATCAGTTCAGTCCAATTCACACAATATGTCCAGCCTTACAGGGATGATCCGTGATAGAAGGCTCTTTGTTATGCAGGCTTACACATTTTAATGCTTGTGTGCATTGGGAGTGTGTTTGGGAGGGGTGGTCCTTCGCTGACTTTGTCCTGACATCCATTCCCACACTATATCAGCAGTGAAAGGGGGATGCATCAGACGCCCCCTCCACACAGATCAAAGAAGGGTGTGCCACGCTGCTGTGGGCTTACTTGAGAGAATACCAACATGAAAATACCACATCCCAGTCCTCAGTGGGGGGTCGGGCTGTAATTGTGTCTTGTCAGACCTCCAAAGTCCCTCTCACAGCTTCGTACCTGACATTTTCCTCCAACAAATTTATTTTTCATTCTTTGGTATTTTGGCAGCAGGGCCACTTGTGACCAAATTTAGCTCTTTTCTCCCACCATGTGCACTGCAAGCCAATGATAATAGTACAAGAAAATTGCACTATGAAAAAGCAAACGTTACCCCTATAAAGAAAAGGTCACATCAAGTCACTGATGAATGAGCAAATGCACCAGTGTTACATTTACGATGGACTGGTTTATACTGTATGTGCCTCACTGTAAACCACTGTGTACGCAGAGAAACAGATGAATTTTAAATAGTACTGTATGAATAAGCCATATCAATGATGCATCAAATTATATAAAACTATAATGGATTTCTGTATAGAAAGACCGTACAGAGTTTAAACAAAATTGCTATACACAACATGCATAAGCGTGTATATGCCATTATTCTGTTATAGATTTAAACGCTATACCAAATAATAATGATTATTACTATAATGTAGCTATAACACCCTTATTTTTGTTTATTCAGAGGTGTTTGGTTATGTTATTTATGGGTGTCTTTAACCAGGCAAAGGTAAATTCAACATAATTTAGCTGGTGGCATTCTCAAATGGATGCAGTGCTTCTAATGGTCAGGCCACAGTTATGGCCCAGATTGAAATAGCTCAACAACTGATCAGATTACCAGAGTAATAATTTTAAATATTTAGAACAAACACTCATGGTACACATTGGTTGTGTTGTACTGATTGTGAGGTCCCCTTCTTGCAGGGATACATAGTGTTTAACAAATTTCTTAGACCACCCATCCTTTTTGTCTTAAAGACCATCCACCATCATGATGTGTTTAATGTGGATTTCCCTTTCAGTGAGTCCTTGATGTTTTACTATTTTGAACATGCCCATACTGGTGGATTAACCATTACAGAAACATGAACTAGAAAGCACTCGGGAAGCACATATCTCTGCCAAGCAGCTCAGTTTCCCCCATAATGTGATTTACACCCAACAATAATAGGCCTACATTTATTGTATCTACATTATTTGATTCCTTGCCCATGAAAACGTAGCCATAGCATTTAGAATCACATTGATATCCTCATTAGTTCAATATTTATTGACAAAAATCAGTATTTCCATAATGGTGGTTTTCATCTGGATCTTGCTCCATACTTAATGAAGATACAACAAAATCCATTGGCCCTATACTGAGTCAACAGTCTTGACTACAATTTTGTGTTATTTGCCAGTTTGTATAATTATTTGTTGCCTTACAGTGCCAAATATTCCATGAGAACCTGAAATTTCAATGTTGTGGATTGTAGGATGCAAAATATTGCCAGGATCCAAATGAAACTTTACAAGTTACTGTGACAGTACCCAGTATTTGTTTGTCAAGCATTCTGGACATTTATAGAGTTACATGCATCTTGCAATAATGAAAGATCCTTCAAAAACTTCCAGGACCCAGACAGTGATCCAGATCACTCCCAAATATGAATGGATTGGCCCTTATACCATTTCCAACTTACCCTGAAAATTGTATCGCAGTTTGTTTTCTTTTTTTTTTTTTTTTTTTTTTTTTTTTTTTTTAGTTTTCCTGTTAACAGACAGACAAACAAACAGAATGAAACATAACCTCCTTGGAGGAGGTAAAAGTGACATTGGTAATTTCCCATACTATAAATGTAGGGCAGCTGAGGCATACACTGGGTGGCGGTCTATCAAATTTGTTAAGTACTGTACTTTGTGTTCAATGTTGTTAGATTACAAAACTTAAAAATAAACTAAGCAATTTTTTAAATGTAGCCATACAATGACCTTCACAGAGATAATTAATATACTGTGAACAGTAGTAGAGAACAGCAGTCAGTAGTTTGCTACACAGTGCTTATGTAGGAATTCAAATCATTCTGACTCAATAGTTTAACTGTATTTTACCACTAATTGGCATCAAATTATGACATTCTCATACACTATTAACAATTACACATAAACACAGACAGCCAGGATCATGCTTGTCTCTTGGTCACAACACTGCAAGAATTTTTGACCCTCGTATTCTCTAAACTGGCACAGTGACCATTGTCACAGGCAAAAATATCATGTAGTCTGAACCCAGGATTAAATATTAATGAGACTGTGAAGAACCTACAACAACTGTGGCTGCTTATAATCAAGGCCATCGAATGTTTAATATGCTACAAGACTGCACATGAAAAAATTCACAGTAAGATAACAGGAATCAAGACTTAGCTGTGAGTGTATATAAACAAAGACATCCACACATTATGTGTCGACTATCTCAGACTGCTCTGTACTACACCTCTGACTTAGTGTTCCTTTAAATCTAGCTGTGCTAACACGCTGTATGTTAGTGAGAGGACCGAAGATTAGCATATGACATGACAGATTACATTAAATCATGTCTGCGCTGTACTTTATGACATTAGCCTCTTAGCCCAGGCATACAGATGCATGCAAATGCTCCTCAAACCCTCTTATTTAAATTTGCTGCATGACATGGCACCTTTGATATGATTATTAGTCATCTAAGCGACTTGACTTCACCCTCATCAGATAGGAGATGTCAGCAAAGGTGAGGAATGATGGCCACTTTCAACATGAACCTTGACAGGCTCTGCTGAAACACTGAGAAGCAAAGAAAGACAGATAACAGAAAATTATATCCTCCAAAAGATATCCCTATGATTTTTTACATTGCATGATTTCTTTAAAAAATAATTATGATTTTTTTTTTTGTCAAAAAACTAACCCAGTTTCTCCTGAAATATAAGAGTGTGGTTGTGAATGCTGTTGTTCTTTTCATGCTGTCCAACTCATTAGTAACAGAAGTCAGTCTGTCTCAGTCATAACTGCCGCCCAGATGGCTCTCCAATCTGCCCCATGTAAAGAGTGAATCATCGTAATCACATATAATCTGTTGTTTAACACATGGTTTTCTTCATTTTTTAAAAAATTATACACTACAGTAATACATAAATCAGGCTCTTCCTTTTTTAGATCCTGAAGCGAGACGGCGACTGTGAGCTATCACATGGTCTGAAAGACGTTAATGATCTTGATATTTCAACCTCATTTCAATTGTCAGTCACATCCAGTGTTTGCATATAGTGGTACCCATGGTTTCCTACTCTTTGGGGAGGTAGGGACTGTAGATACTTCTCTCCAATTATTCCCAGTGTCATCGGAGAAGCCCCCAACACCACTTCAGTGTCTTGTCTGTGCTCTGTGGTCTTTAATCTTAATTATAAAGCTATCATTACAGCATGAACCCTGGGCTGCCAACAGTGGAGCCCTGGGCTCATCTGCTCCAAATCAATCAAACTAAGTTCTGCACTGGAGGACTTTTTTTTCTTTTTTCAATCAGGTCATTTTGATTCTCCCTAAACTCATTTTCATGATTATGCTTGTCCCGTTTTCTAATGGAGTAAAATGCTCTACTTCCTGAAGCTTTACATGGTCAATTTTAAATATTTAAGCTGTATTGCAACCTTGAACATCTGACCTTGCTTGAAGAACACTGACAACTTTTTGAATATTTTTAGTATCAAACAGAGCTTCAGTAAATTGTCTGAAAGATCAGAATCTATTCCCTGCAGTGCTTGTTAATAAATGCTTGTTAATAGAGGAGGATGAGACGAATACAAAATAACTTCAGCAGTTTATTGTTTATGGGGAGGTGTTAGATATGGAATTATGTGTGTGAAACGCCCTCCTTCACACTCAAATGGTCAGCTTCTGCTGTAAATCAAGGCAGTAAAATTGGATGACAGAGAGAAACTTGGCAGCAGCCAATGACAAATTCTCTCTATCTGTAGTGCAGCTGACATCTTAAAGCTGTGATCAAGGGGAATAATCAAAGTCAGTCAGTATTTCATAGAGTACAGTATGTCCGTGTGTTAGATGGGTTGAACAAGGTCAGAAGATTTATCTACAAAAATACAAGGATAGAGGTTTACAATGGTTTGCATTTAACTTTTTGTGGCTCTTTTCACATATATGTACGTACAGTACATCCCACCACATTGTCAGGGAAATGACTCAGTGCTGCTTCTATTTTTTTTACAGATCTGCATGATATGAGGAACATGTGTGACACACAATAACATTGTTAAGTGTTGGGATGATGACATGCTGGTAAACATGTAAAAATAGTCTACAGAGTGTTAATAGATACATTGCTGCCTTGTGCCCACTGAGCAAACAAAGTGAAAGTTTCATTAAAGTGACCTTAGAGATTGTAACCAAAGATGCAAAATTTGAATGTCCAGGTGTAAATACATCACATAAAAATCAGATCTGGTCTTTGACATCTTGGTCATAGACCAAATGAATTCTGATGCCACCAAATAAAAGTAACAAAACAATCATTTTGTGAGACTGATGACAGCCTGATGTATTCCACATGAATTTAGAAATAATCAAAATCACCAAATATGTCAGTAATCTTTACCATCACAACAAAGAAATCCACTCTGCTGAACTGTCGTTACATGATGTCACAAACTTGATACCATTGGTTTACAGTGACACACATGACCAAAGCTTTAGTTGCGGGTTAGCCATTACATTTTCATCAGCTTTTAAATAAAATTGTTGTCATAGTGTTTAGTCTGAACACTTTTGGCATAAACACCCCACCAATTAAAAAAGTAATTGTCATTCAGCTGTCTTTCACCCTCCATACTGTAAGAATGTGAATGAATGATTGGTGGTGGTCGGAGAGGCCTTTGGCGCAGATTGGCAACCACATTTGTGCCAGTCTTCCCCCAGGCATCTGTGGCTACAGATGCAGCTTACCACCACCAGTGTGAGACTCTGGAGTGAATGAATAAAAGATTCAGTTCTCCTACTGTTGTTCTTGTTCTTATTTTTATTATTATTTATATATCTTTCCACACTTTCCCATTGATTACAGCATTTCTGTCATTCTTTTGCAACATGTTCAGTAACACAATTGTACACAGTCATGTCATTGGGCTGATTCGTTTAAAGGGGCAGTTGACAATCATGGCAAAATAGCTAGTAGCCCTTGGTTTGTCGTGGTCTGTGGTACTTGATTTGACAGGTGACCTGTCAACAACGTTTACAGTAGGTGCATGAGGTCATGCACTTGTGGAATTGAAGACAGTTTCAGCAGTGGCTAGTACAGAGATAGCATCTGTAGCTTATCTAACCACAGGATGGCTGAGGAGAGACAGCCTGCATTTTCAGATTCCTTCAACGTCTGGTACAGGTAAGAAAAGAACAGACATACTATTAGCTTGACAACTGTGAAGTTGTAAGGTGCGTTGATTTGCAGGTTGCCTGCCATATCACCTGTTATATCGGTCTACCATGAACAATCAGTTACTAGGTAAATTGCCAGCATTGCAAATGCAACTTTAAATTAATTTTACTTTGGCAACAGTGGCCATAACTGTAATTTGTCAGTTAGTTTAGTAAACTAACTACTAATCAGTGGTATCAACAGATTAAAAAGGAAGCATAGTTCATAGAATGTAATTTGTTTCTGATTGAATAATATTGTTGAATAAGAGGAAAAGTAGACTGTTAACCTTGGTAGTGTTCTGTGCTTGCTGCAATTCTTGATACAAAAATGAGAGATCTTTATCCAAAGTGGATCATGCCAATCTGTCTGCTGCCCCAATTATATTAAAATTCTGATAAATACAATACTGAAATAAAGGACTAGGTAGAAGGACATGTACAGTATCTCACAAAAGTGAGTACACAAAGTGTCAATATTTTGTGTGGCCACCATTATTTTCCAGCACTGCCTTAACTCTCGTGGACATGGAGTTCACCAGAGCTTCACAGGTTGCCACTGGAATCCTCTTCCACTCCTCCACCTTCTGTTTGAGGAGGCCCCAGAGATGTTCAATAGGGTTTAGGTCTGGAGACATGCTTGGTCAGTC